>CAJQUW010006111.1:120000-175000 GCA_907163375.1 Prostheceraeus crozeri | reverse complement strand
AAAATGTGAGAGAATAAAACTCGAGCGTTAATAACACTGATGTCGAGCATATTGGCCCACACTCCCATCGGCCATCTCCTCGATGCGCTGTGGGTGCTATAAAGTCTAATCATCTGGTCAACAGAGTCAACGCCGACTTTGTTTTTGTTATAAAACAAAATCATGTGGGGTTTTTTACGGCCAATTTTTTCAACCTCTGGCACTGAATGTAGCGTTGATAACAGACAGACGGACTTGTTCTGCTTGGTTTGATAATTCACAAACAATGCTTTTGCTTTTTCATTCCAAAAAAAGGAACTTTTATGAGTGTCTTCCTTCTTCGCACTCGTCATGACCTCAGAAAGCTCGCGTCGATTTTTTCGCATGGTACCAACTATAGATGTATTGTGCTGGACAGCCAGCTTCCCTGCCAACGACAGACTAGTAAAAAAGTTATCGCAGCAAACGTTGTAGCCACGACCTCGAATAGGCTGGATAAGTTTTAAAACAACTGATTCTGCCAATGGTGTGTCTCCCCTCTCTTGACGCTCTTGTGCTCCAAGGTACAGAATGATGTTTATCACATACTTTGTGTCCACGTCTACAAGCAGCCAAAATTTAATTCCATACTTATCCGGCTTGTTGGGCATATACGTGATTAGGCCGCAACGTGACTTCATGGGCAAAAGTTGCTCATCAATTGTTAGAGAAAAATTGCATGTAAATTTTGACATACAGTTTGTCGCAAATTTGTCAAAGGATTCTCGAATGGACAGAAATTTATCGGCGTTGGGGCCTGCTCTCACGCGTCTGGGCTTATCGTCAAAGCGAAGGTACTTCAAGATTTTCACAAATCGGTCACGTGCCATAGTTTTACCAAAAATGCTGATGCCATGTTCGGAGTTCCACAAAAAGGAAACAGGGTGATTCTTGCCATACAGGCCTCTAGCATACTGAAGTGCGATAAAAGCTTCTAATTCAGATAAAGTCATAAGAAAATCTTTCTCACCACGCCTTTCAGCTTCTTCATTAGTATATTTGACAATTTGACGCAGCGTCGATTCATCAATGAAATGTTTCCATGCATCATAAGCCGAAGAAACAGTTGTTGCAACTGATGGCCCACATCCGGGAGTAGCACTGAATATGTTGTGAGCAGGAGTTCGCCCAGTAGTCCTGTTCGCTGATGTCCAAGTTGTTCCATTTCTGCCGATGACATGCACGGCTGAAGGTGACGGCGTAATTTCGATGGCATTACTCGCAGAAACTTCTTCAGAATCACTATCAGAATCTTCACTACTTATGTCACTAGCGTCACGGGAATTTTGAAGACTGTTTCTCGTCGTATCCATTATCGTGTCCTCATTCTCTTCATCACTCAATTCGTCGTCAGTATTCCAGTCATTAAAAATTTTAGCCATTTCAGTAACCGTTATTTTGCTCCTTGTCATGGTGTCGTTTCACGGAAGTCGCTTGATCGAAGCTTTCACATCTGACTGTAATATGTACGAGTCATATTTCACAGCAAGCTTTGTTAGTATAAACAAAATGAACCAATGAAAATCTACGGTAACACTGATGAACTTTAGAATATCTCTATTCAAATGACTAACGATATAGTATACATGTATGCAGCAGTAACAAACAAATTGAACACAGACATCGAGGTCGCTATCTGAATGATGATTCATGAAATTTGATGTGACATCAGACATGGCTTCTCTACCATGTCTCTATCATGGCTGCTCTGAACGATTGGTATTCCTATTACCCATGAAATTTAGGAGCCTATTTGTAGTTGTTGCTAATATCTATGTACACTGTCATCGATCATTTATTTTGAGTTAGCGTACGTATTTGAAAAATGCAGAGACATTATTTCACATCGTAGACTTCTGATATTTTAACGGTGTCGTATAGGACACGGTAGTAATTCTAGGGGTGTGCAACTTCAATTGATTAGAACTCCAAGAGTATGCAATAATATTGAACTCAAATACAAGGAACACACGTCAAATATCCCGGCTTGAAAAGTCAAGAAGGCTCAACGTGTAAATATATAAGAAAGAAAAAATAAAGCTATGATTCTTACAGTAGGTGTCCTATGGGACACCTCAGTAATTCTAGTGTTAAGACGTTCATTGATATAATCCATTTTTAAATGTAATTTCTCTTGTTAACAGCGATGTCTATGTTCAACAATAGCATTATGTATTTTTAAAGGGAACTTTTCATCTATGTCAAGGGAAACGATATCAGTCTCAGGCCAGTGAGCATTCAGCCAATGTAGTCTGAATCAGATGTCTCAGTAAGCCTGCTCAGTTGAAGTGAACTATCGAATCGATTATTTTACGACAACATGAAACATTTCCAATTATTTTTCTCAGCTCCTCATCTCACTTTTCGGATTGGATTCACTTTTTCTCATTGTTGCAATTTCGTTTCTGAGCTCATAAAAAGTCAAACCATCAAATCATGCTTATTGCAACACGTACTTCTTCAAAAGTGTTGGCAGTCGTTCTGGAATAATTCCCATTTGCGTTTGTCACAACTTCCATCCAATAGTGATTCTAGAGAAGTTGCCTATCCAGATACAAACATTAAGAAGTCTATGCGCTGTGTAATCAATCTTTGATATTCGTGTTTGCTTTATCATGCTAAAGAACGTGCTATGATCATGATTGATGGATGGAAATTGGATATATAATATGTCCGATATCTTGAACTTCATCATTGGAAATATACAGGATTTGAACTTATACCTATTTTTCTCCAAGAGTACTCAATATTCAAACTTTACCGACGAAAACTTATGGGTATTCTGCATTTGTATGCAAAAAGTCAGCTTAATCGAATGGAAATTGGTGAAGTTATAAGCGTTTAGTTTTCGTCACTTTTTTGGGACACCCGGTATATTTGAGAAGTTATATCAACATAGAAATCTACTGTCTCGTTATATTTATAGTAATAGGAAACTCTTCAATACTGTAGTTGTTAAGTGATGGACGTATTTCGTTAAATTTCATACGTCGTTGGCGTAGACATTCGACAAAGGAGTATTAAGCAACATAAATGATCAGTTTGACTCAATACGGCAGTGCAACAACTAGCGGATGTCAAGTAAATTAAGAGATTCCTAATGAGATAGACGACAATACTTGACAGTTGGACGGGCAGCCAAAAATTCTGCAGCGAAAACCTTCGTTTCGCAAGCTAGGTCAATGAATACAAATTATTTCAATGTATATAAAATTATATCATAATTATGTATTGTCAATAATGCAGATCTACTGAAAATCAAAAAGATTTGTTCAAGATATTTCCAATATTTAAAAGCCCATCGTCATTGTTAATGTATAAATTACTTCAACAAAACACTTTCTCTCTAAAAAACTACTCTAAATGATTTTCCATGAACGCATCATAAGCATTAGTACAGTAACTGACACTGCTTGGACGGGTATTAAAAAAATTGTAGTGCTAACTTTCGCCCCGTAAGCTAGTGTTAATATCTACTCTCTACACTCATTGAGTATGCAGAACTCACTTCGCTCGTTTTACATTTTCAGTGTCAAATCAAATCAAATCATCTTTATTGAGTTCACAAGATGGCGGTGAAAGCACACAAAATTCTTCACATTATGATATACTTGAAAATTAAAACTAAAATTTAAAAACGAACATGAAATATTATCGACCGAATTTTATAAAAGATTCACTGTACCGACGTGTAGAAGCAGGGTGCTGTGATGCAATGTGGATTCCTTCGATTTGGACGTCTGTTTTTGAACAAAGCACGTAGCGGATGATTCTCAATAAGTTCAATTTGTCTGAACAATCGATGGCGGAGATTATCAACAACAAATGACAAATCTGAAAGAACATAATTTTTAAAAAAGAGAGCTGCACGATTTTCAACGCGCAGTAATTCACTAAACAAATATTTCGGCAAATTACAGAAACAAGGAAAAGAAAAAAACTAAAATCGAACGAATAAAAGATACGCAGCATCTGAAAATCACTTCATCAGAACAATTTGCCATCATCAAATTACGGTAGCATTTGGCAGTGGTTTGTCGAATCGCGTAGTATAGACAACGTATTAACATTGCTGTAATACAATACAAACGCAATGTAATGTAGCACAATATAATATAATATAATATGCTTATATTATAGTAGAATAATATACAATGCTCCAACTTGAATTGACAATCGACAAGAGAATAAAGGTTAGTTTGCTTTTGCCATGTCCCTGATCTCCCGTCGTTTGGTCAACTATATGATGTGAATGCTAGTAAAACAGATAGGTTTGCGCATCTTCGATTTTTTTCATTTTGAGCTTTAAAATTTAACACCTATTTACTTTTGTTTTAGACTTCAAACAAAAAAGTTTGAAGTTACAAACAGGCAGAGTTGGGGAGAATCTGTTAACTTCCGCTAATCCGTTAATTTTTTGACTTTTTCACTTTCTACAAAAGTTGACGATCAGTTTAACTTCCGTTACTTTCATGGAAGTCCGTTAATCCGTTAACTTTTTTTATAAATAAACGGCTGAGAGCTCAACTCATGATGTGAAGTCATTTTGAAGGCTGAGTTGACTTCACCTTCGTTCATCGTGCACTCTGACAATAACGCGCGGCGTCATACAGAATTCGCATCGGTTTTTGCGTGAAGCTATTCTCTTCACACAATGAGGCAGACAGTGTTAGGAGCGCAGTCATACAAGGTCACAAGAAACGATTCTGTTCCCCAATGCGATTTCATTTCGTCTCCGCGCATACTCGTAACACTTGTAATTCCTGTATTCAAAAATGTAGCAAATATTTTTTCACTTTTTTCAAGCGAAGTCTTGCACTTTAAATCTTGGTGTTCTGAAGCCTATTTTAGAACATGATCAGCTCATTCTTGTGTTTAACTCCATCATTCGTTCAATAATTGATTATGCGTCTCCTGTTTTCCTTAATCCAGGTATTGTCCAGAGCTCAAAGCTCGAGATGCTGTGTAAAAGGGCTTTTCACATAATTCATGGTGCTAAAGTTAACACTTGTGATAATTGCTCTATGTTCCATGTGTGTCAGCGTCGGAAAGAACTTTCCATGCGTCTGTTTAACCAGGCATTGAACGATTCGAATCATATTCTGCATCGACTCTTCCTCCTTTATCACAAGGAAGTAAAAGACTGATTCTTCCTAATGTAAAAACCATGCGAAGACTTAATGGATTTGTGTTATCCTGTTCTATGTGCTACAACAATTCGACTTGACTTTTTACTTCATTAACTTATCTCTGTATAATGTACTGATGTTTCTATCAATCTCCCCGATTTCCATTGGAGATTTCTTGTATTATCTTACTTATTCTTTTCGAAATATACGCTTATTATTATTATTATTACTCCGAAAAACGATTTTAAAGATAATATTAAATTTAGCGAATTAACGGTTTAACTTTAACTTCCGTTACTTTACTTCCAAATTAATGGAACTAACTTTCTTCTTAACGATGCCCAACACTGCAAACAGACCCCTCAAGAAACCACCAACCAGATCATCACTCCTTACCTGATTCCGGTAATCTCTTATCTATTTCCACAAGCTTCTGACTCAACGCATCAACTTTTTCTTCCAATATTGAGATGGTTTCGTTCATGTTTTGTTCAGTTTCCATCATTTTCTGAAAGTTGTCCAAAATTTCAATACTTTTGTTCGTGAATGGTTCTACTTTAGGGAACCTTTCAATCATTTGATTGATTAGCTGTATGTTGTCCATCGCCACATTCAATTCGTTGAGGATCTCTTGGCTCTCCACAAATGCGGAATAGTAGCCTTCCATCGCAATGAATAAAACCATCGACAGGAAACAATTCATTTTCGATCACTTGTCGCTGTTCGGAGTTTTGAAATGAAATTTTCTGTTATTCATATTTATATAGCGACGATTACTTGATGATATTTCCGATTGGAAAGGAAGTTTAAGAACGCAACTAAAACTGGAGCAGAAACTTATCATTATCGCCAATTTATCAGCGTCTCCGAATGAGATGCATTTGAAGAATTCACTTATCTCAATGCTTACCAAATCAAGTGTGAAGTTTTATCAATTGTCAATTTTAATGGCAACATCTGTCAATCTCAGAATTTATGATGCGAGTTGTGAGTTTAATCGAGAGTGATAATGTAAATAAGCTTAATTGTCGCCACGCTTTGATTGCACGGGTGCCAAGGTTCAAAATTGTGCTTAGAAATAAAGTAGGGGCATTCAAGCCGTATGAACACACGTTGTTCCTCAAGGTACTTCGTTATTAATACTTTGGTCTCACCCTCAAGCCCATAAATTCAAGGAATATAAATCATTACATTTTTCGGTACTTCTGTTCTTCTACTCCCCAACATTTCTGTTGTTGACATCCAAGAG
Source organism: Prostheceraeus crozeri (assembly GCA_907163375.1). NCBI lineage: Eukaryota > Metazoa > Platyhelminthes > Polycladida > Euryleptidae > Prostheceraeus > Prostheceraeus crozeri. Next base: position 168,604 of record CAJQUW010006111.1, on the reverse strand, counting down.
TGTTGCATCGTCAACGACACTCTCCTGCTCCTACGGAAAGTCTCACTACCGTCACAAAAGCGTTGAGTGTGCAAAATTCCTCTTATCTGACTTGTAGAACATTTACAGCCTCAGAATTAGACATAAGAGATGGCTAATGGTGGAATGACCATGAATCAATAATGCGAACAATATCTGTTTTCTCTCGCGAGTAATTCTAATGCCAGGAAGTTAAATAATTACGAATGAAAAAATATGTACACACAGCAGACGTTAGACCCTTTCTCAAGGCAAGGCAGCTATAAAACGACAGTGTCTAAACTGGCACGTTGTACGCAGCATAGCTCTGGTTGTCTCATGACGTCTGTTCACTTTAGAATGGCACTTATTGATTAATCGCGATTCCACCACGCTTGTTTCAACAGGATCATTTAAGCAGCGAAGGAATTCAACATCAAAATCATCAATCGAACCGTTGACAAGACAGGTCTTACTGTGTTCAAACAAAGCACTTAGCAAAGAATACTCTATGGCACTTAGATCATTTTTATTACGAATACTGAGACTGTGTTTGTTGTATCTAACGTAGAATGGTCTATCAGATTTATCTATTATTTATCGGCTGTGTGTACATATTTTTTATTCGTCATTATTTAACTTGTTGGCATTAAAATTACTCAGGAGAGAAAGCAGATATTTTTCGCATTATTTATTCAGAATTAGAAAACTGCTCGTCATTTCTCTGTAGACAAAAATCTCACGAAGTTCATGATCACAGCTGTACCCTATATTTTAATTGAGTATCCAAGGGACCAATCCTTCATCCCAGGGTGTCAAGTAAGACTTCTCAGTCGTGTTGTAGTGTCGCTCGGTGACAGATGAAGTCCATTCTATAACCAATTTGACAAAGTTTGACGAGATTTGATGAATTTGAAAAAATTGAGAAATGTGGGGGGGGGAAGAATAGAAGTATCCATTTTTGTACAAATTCTGAATAAAGCTGTAAAGTGAAAGCAACATTGAAAGATCGTTTAACAGTATGCTGGTTATTCAAAAGACCAAACAGTCTTTCAATTGTTCAACAACTAGGCTACAAGAAGCACGAAGAGCAAGCGTCATTGAGAAAGGGGCCAGTTTAGCAAAAATCAATAGAAAAAATGATCAAATAACAATTTGTCTGAATCTTGGACACTTTCATTGGCAAATTGTGATAATTCGCTTCCTTTGGGTTTCTTACCAAAGTGAGCAAAGAAGTTTGACTACAGTTCTTCCATAATTGCACTTTTTTGTGCATGTGCAGTTAAAGTCGAATTGATCAGATGAATTTTCATCTCGTTTTTTTGGTACAGAGCAAATTGCTCTCATTCACGGCTGAGTTGCTGAAACATTGGCTAGAAAACGATACTTGACAATTAAATTTCTATTTTTCTTCAGTACTTCCACGTCAATCATGTTTTTGTTGAAATGTGTTTGTAATTCAGAAACCACGCTCAACAAACGTGTTACGAGTATAGATATAAAAATTACCGGAAAAATATGGAAAAATAAAAAAAATTTCCTGTCAACGAAAAATATTCCATCTAAGTAAATTTGCAATATAGTGTTGATCAGGTAAATGATACGGTATCTCATTTTGAATGAAACAAGTATTATGGTACAGCAACATATGTGCAATTTTTATTTGAGAGATTGGTAAATTAAGCTTAATTTAAATTAAACAAATACGGGAGTATTCTAGGTATTAAACAAACACGGATTTTTCGTGAAATTTACTCGACAAGAAATAGAGAAGAATATGTTGGGCCTATATGAGGGAGAAGGATGTCAAGGCATTCTATGATTTTGACTTTGATTTGGACATGAATAAGCCTAAGTAATCTACCGATATTTGAAAACGTCACCTAATTACAAAAATCTCTATTTCTTGATTAAAAACAAAAAATCAGTAGTCTAACAATTGGAGGCTAACAAAGTTGGATAACAAAATTATATACTCTTACAAATCTTCAATAACGAAAAACAATACCATATGAAGTCTTTCACTGTGCTTGAGGTTATGTCTTTTTTGCTACCTTTTTCAATAAGGATTCACGCTCTATCTCGCAGAATACATAGATAGTTCTCCTCCTGGTAGAGCCAGAGGCCAGCTCCGGCTCCTTGACGCCTGTGCAGACAGCACGGTTTACTATGTCGATTTCCTCCACTTCCGGAAATTGATAGCTACTCACGAGAATCTGAAAGTGAAACAAATATCAAAGAACACGATATAATATGAACATTTAACAAATGTTCTGGGATTTATACGAATAATAATTACATAATTTTTGTGAGCATTTCATTAAAATCATATTATATATTATTTATCATATTATATATTATATTATTAGATCATATTATTCAGTGAATAAACAATCTCGTAGGCCTAAAGAATTGTTTGTTGAAAATATCTTCTATTTTATTCACTGTTATTTTTCCTAAGTCTGTACGTACTTAATTCTACATGCGGATACAATATGAGCTGAGTTTACTACGTTCATTCATGAAAGACTGCTATTCAAAGTAAGCCAGTTTAAATTTAATTATAGTAAATGAATTGATTTGCCTTCAAATTGTTGTAATCATTTAAAGGCAAATCAATTACGATAATAATTCAATTTTATATGGCCAATAGGATATTCATAATGCCAGATTGTACTAGATAAAGCTAAGGTACTGTGTGTTAAATCTATAGATTTATGATAGCCTATAGGCTATCATACTTATATATATTTACATGTATATGTCTCTTACCTTTTTTAGAAATTTAACAGTGATTTGGTCACCTTCAATAAATTGAACGCAGCCGTAATATAACCGTACTACTCCTCGGCGACTGCGTTGATTTTGTATCATGTACTCTACACAGACCCAATTACCAACTTCAATTGTTTCTTCCACCATTTCCACATTGTCATTGTCATCCTCTTCACTGCAGCTTCCGACATCTTGGTCAAATTCAACAACTTGCTCTTCATCATCTTCCTTATTTGTTGTATCACATTGTATCAGCATCCACAATTGCTGGTTCAGTGCCGACTTCAATAAGATCGGGAACTCACGCTTTTATACGGTTATAAATCTTATAATTAATAAGAATGATTCATGATAATGAAAGTTGAAATATTTAATTTACCATTACAACATTTTACAAAATTTAGGGCTACTATTTGTGACGGTATAATTGCACATTTACAGTAATTGAATATGAGTAGAACCAATTTTATCGTTTTATTGCTTCTTCACCTAAAAATCTTGGTAAAAGTCGTTATTTGTTTAAGTTGCCTATTTGTGTTTATTGTCAAGGAGATCATTAGGCAACGTATTTTCTTGAATTTAACAGATGTTTTTTATTGTACAGCCAAGAAGGTGAACGTTTTCACGGTTGTAATCTTTGTATTCATTTGTGTGCTGATTTTACATCTGATTTTTGTATATAGTGAACCACGAATACGATATGAATTACAATCAGTATAGCTCGTTTTGATTTTTGGCTGTAAAAGAACGGATAAGCCGTTATAGTGAAAACGTAAACTTCTGCGAGCAAAAGCGAAAACCTTCATTTGTTAAACGAGTATGTATGTGTGTATGATAACAGAATCTCACCGTAGTGATTCGTTGAAGTGGTTTACAAGCCGCGCAAGTGTTATGTAATCGATATCAAGCATGTCAGTTGTGTCTTTGTGTTAAATGACTCAAGTGTTCACATATACTTCACGTCGTGAGATTCTTCAGTAAGCGTGTCATTTTTCTTTGTGATTTACTTACAAGCTGATTACGTGTTTGTATACATTTTGTGAATTTTTCTGCCGTCAACTCCCTAAGTTTTATCACGTAAGCTTATTGTCATAATATATCATTCGGCATGTCTGAGTCTTCGGGTAATAGTCATGTAGGCCTTGAGGAGCCCAGGCGTAGCACAAGGGATAGAATATTGACTGATAAGGGTAAAGCGTATGAAAATGAATTCACGGATAAGTTAAGTGAAAGATTTGACAAAGTGTATGCTAACTTTAAGAGATTGGCAAGGTCGGCACGGTCAAAGCTTAGAGAACCGTTGCGTAAGGAGGAAGAAGTATATCTGGCGCGTCAACTTGATGAGTCATTCGTGCAGATAGTGAAAGTATACGAGCAATTGAAGTCTTGTAACACTCCACCTGATAAAGATATTGTGCGTAAAGTTGATTCGTCTGCTCAAATTGTGAAAGATGTAAAAGACATAATTTTCAAGTTGAGTTCGCAAGAGACTTTCAACCCTGAGTACGGCGAATTTAATATTGAATGTACTTTAGATAAGGAGAATTACCTGTCTGTATTTGGGTCGAACGTGTCAAATGTCACAAGAGGGTCACGTTTTGGTCAAGAGGGTTCCTTTATCTCAAAGCAGTCCAGCCAGTGTTCGAAGCATACTGAGGTAGCAGCAGAATTAGCAGCTAGTAAGGCTAAACTATCGATGTTGCAAGAAATGCATGCCCATCGCCAACGTTTGAAGGAAGCTCAAGACAGGCTTGAACTTGCCGAGGCCATGGGAGAAATTAGCATAGCAGAAGCCAAACTTAAGGTCTACGAAGATGAAAATAGGCCTATCGATAAATTGGAAGTTGATATGAAGCCTACCTACAGTATGACCTACCGCGAAGAACTGCCAGCAAAACAAGTTACTGTCAAACCTGAGTTTGAGTTAGGCCTACCGTTACCGGAACCTGTTTTAAAGAATCCAAGACAGCTAGATAGCTCTACTGAAGTTATTGATCTACTTAAAGAAAGTATGGCAATGAATCGACTGCCGGCTCCTGAACCACCCGTCTTTTCTGGAGATGTGCTCAGCTTTGCACAGTGGAAACATTCGTTTATCTCATTGATTGATAGAAGATGTAGTAATCCGTTTGACAAGATGTTTTACTTGAAGAAGTACACTTCTGGTGAAGCTTCTAAGGTCATTCAAGGGATGTTTCTGCGAACGGACTGCAATGCCTATGATGATGCTTGGAGACGTTTGAACAGCCGATATGGAGATTCATTTACGATTCAGAGAGCGTATCGAGACAGGATAGCACGATGGCCTAGAGTTGGGGAAAGTGATGGCAAGGCTTTGAGAGATTATGCAGATTTTTTGGGTGGGTGTAGTTATGCAATACCTAATGTGATGGGCTTGCAAATTCTAAACGACTGTGAGGAGAACAGAAGATTGTTTCGAAGCTACCTGACTCATTGCGAAACAGATGGGCCAGGAAAGTAACAGCAGAGCTTAGGAGTGGAGAATATCCCTCATTCAAGAAGTTCACTGAGTTCTTATCTGAAGAAGCAGAAATAGCGTGCAATCAAATTCTCAATTTCGAATCACATAGTTTTAGTAAGAAATCCTCAAACATTCGAACGTTTGCCACGAAAGAACTGAATTGCTCAGCTTCTGAAAGAATGAAGGAAGTTCCTGCTACAGAATCAAATTCTAAGAACTGTGTTTTATGCAAGCAGAATCATTCATTACAGAAGTGCCATAAGTTTAGAAAGATGAAGATTGAAGAGAGGAGGAATTATGTTAAGGAAAACAATCTGTGTTTTGCTTGCCTCTTAAGTGGACACCTATCGAAGTTCTGTAGAAATCGAGACTTGTGTGACGTGTGTAAGAAATCGCACCCTACACTCCTACATGTAGATAAAAGTCCTTCGAGTAATATGAAAGGAATCGAGAATGTAAGTTCCCCCGCTTCATCAACATCTTGCTGTATTCGACAAGATCCTGCTGCCGCAACTTCGATGACCGTACCTGTGTGGGTGTCATCTAATGGATCGAATGAGGAGATTCTAACGTATGCCTTGTTAGACACTCAAAGCGATTCCAGCTATATTTCTGACGATTTAATCAAGACACTTCATTTGAAAGGAAGTAAGGTCAGTTTGAAGCTTTCGACGATGTCCTCAAAGGCTGCAGTTTCAGAAAGCACACTGGTTGAAGATATCAAAGTTCGAGGATTGTATGAGAATCAAATAATAAGGATTTCTAAAGTCTACTCAAAGGACATAATACCAGGTGATCGGTCTTGCATTCCCACGCCGGAAACTGCCAAACAGTGGCCTCATCTACACGAAGTAGCAACGAAGATTCCTGCACTTCAAGATTGTGAATTTGGCTTGCTCATAGGATACGATTGTCCTCAAGCACTAGCTCCACGAGAATCTGTCACTAGTGATGGAAATCATCCCTATGCAGTAAGAACTGATCTTGGTTGGTCAATTGTAGGTGGAGGTAGCATGAAGTCGTCGTTTTGCCACAGAATCGTAACGAAAGAATATCCGATTTCTCCTCAAGATGCGTTATCATTATTGGAGGGTGATTTTGGTGATGATAGCGATAAGATGATGTCTCAAAATGATCTCAAGTTTATGAAGATATTGAACTCGTCCGTGACTCAGTTAGATAATGGTCATCTTCAACTGCCTTTGCCATTTTATAAACGTCCTGTTTTTCCTAATAACCGACGTCAAGCTGAAGTACGCTTGGGATATCTTCAGAGAAAGTTTTTGAAGAATGAGAGGTTTCGCGAAGACTACATTGGATTTATGGAAGACATCATCAAGGATGGAGATGCGGAAATTGCAGATGATACGTTTAAGGTGGGAGAAGGATGGTATATACCTCATCATGGTGTGTATCACCCCAAGAAACCTGGAAAGATCCGTGTTGTGTTTGATTGTGCTAATCGATACCAGGGAAATTGTTTAAACGATCATCTGCTCACCGGTCCTGATCTGACCAATACGTTGATAGGAGTTCTATGTCGATTCAGAAGATACCCTGTTGCATTGACTTGTGATATCAGACGAATGTATCACCAGTTCCTCGTTGATCCGAATGACAGAGATTATTTGAGATTCTTATGGTGGCCTCAAGGTGATACGAATCAGAAGGCACTTGAATATAGGATGAAAGTGCATTTGTTTGGCGCGGCGTCCTCACCAGGTTGCTCAAATTTCGGTCTTCGGTATCTAGCGCGCAGTCATGAAAAAGAATTTGCTACAGCTTCTGAATTTATAATGAACAGTTTCTATGTTGACGATGGACTTCTAAGTGCAAAAACTAAAGATGAAGCTATACAAATTGCACGTGATGCTGTATACATAGGCAAACAAGGTGGACTACAATTGCACAAGTTTGCATCCAATGATCCTGATGTTTTGAAAGCTATTGTAGGAGATGATCATGTATCCAGCACGACTACGAGTGAAGTACCTAAGAATAGTCATGTTCCTCAAGTTTCATCAACTCTCGGTCTCCTGTGGAACGTTGAAGAAGATTACTTTATGTTCAAGTTTGAAGATAAAGCATTCGGCTTTTCTAGACGCGATATTCTTGCTTGTGTTGCTTCTGTCTACGATCCTATAGGACTGATCTCTCCCTTTATCCTTCTTGGGAAGACAATACTGCAACAAATGTGTAATAACGGAAGTAGCTGGAATGATTTATTGCCTGATGATCTTCTACCAAAATGGAAACAATGGTTGACAGACTTGAAAGAACTATCTACGCTGCGCATACCTCGTGCAATGACTCCTTTGTATTTCGGAGAGGTAGCAAGAGTTGAGCTACACCACTTCTCGGATGCAAGCACAACAGGATATGGACAATGTTCGTATATTAGAATGATTGATGATCAGAATCGTGTTCACTGTACTCTCCTGATGGGAAAATCCAGAGTAGCGCCTACCAAGTTAAAGACAATTCCGCGACTTGAACTAACAGCTGCAGTCATCTCGGTCAAGGTCAGTAAGCTACTGAAAGATGAATTGAGATTAACCCCTGACGAAGAAGTATTCTGGACGGACTCTAAAGTGGTACTTGCGTACATTGCAAACGAATCCTGTCGCTTTCATATGTTCGTCGCAAATCGTGTACAAACAATTCGTGATGCTTCTGATCCTGCGCAATGGCGTTACATTGAAACAAAGTCTAACCCTGCTGATCACGCATCTAGAGGACTGAACATTCGTAGACTTCAAGAATCAAATTGGCTGAAAGGTCCTGAATTCTTATGGGAATCTGAGATACTGAATTCATCTGAAATTAAATTTGATCTAAACAAGGAAGACCCTGAAGTGAGATGTCTTGTGACTAGTTCCACTACGTCAAGTCGAGTCTCTACGACATCAAGTTTGATCGCGTCATTTGAAAAGTTCTCTAATTGGTCGACGCTAGTTGTAGCTATAGCACGGTTACAACGGAGAGCTAAGGGGATAAGGAACGACTTATTATCCACCGTGGAAGAACGAGAGGCTGCGAAACTGATTATTATTCGTCTCTCACAAGAATCTGATTTGGATTTGAAGTTGTTGCCTAAGGCTTTGGATCCTTTCAAGGAAGTAGTTTATAGTGTGACATCCGGCGCGACGCTTCGCTTCGCTTTGCTTCGCTTCGCTTGCGCCGGATGTCACACTTTTGCGGGTTTTTTCAAAAAATCAAAATTTCAAAAATTTAGGTAGACTTCAAATTTCACGTGGCCGAAGGCCGAAGGGCGAAAATTTAAGCGTTTTTAAAAATACCCAATTTTCAAATTTTTCAAAATCTCAAATTTGAGAATTACAATCGGGCGAAGCCCTAGAACCTTCGGTTCGATTTTCACCCCCAAAATCATGACCGTTCAAGGACACCGAAAATCATAAAAGTTGAGAATTTCAAATTCATGAATTTTATCCATTTTTCAGGTTTTTAAAATATATCATGTGACTTGCGGGACATCGGAGATGTCTTCCAGGGCTTCGCCCGTTAAAAATATTTCTTTAAAAATGGAAGAAACAAAAGTGGAAGGAACTTCAGAAATGGAAGGAACAAAAGTGGAAGGAACTTCAGAAATGGAAGGAACAAAAATGGAAGGAACCTCAAGAATATATCCTTCGTTATCTCAATTAAACTTTTACGGAGCAGCGTGTCTTCTTTCTTTCTTTCTCTCTCTCTCGTTCCTGTCTGTTACAGGAATATTGTATTCACAATGACATGCATTATTTAAAACAATTGCTTGTCTTCAATGAGAATAATTCCCATATGCTTTTAATAGAATGACCTTGAACGCTAATGGAAAAATACACCAACTGTCGCGCCATGTCGACACATTTATCGACAAACTTTCTGACATCGGCGCGACAGTTGGTGTATTTTTCCATTCAAGCAATGTCGCATGAATGATTGTTATGGAAACCCAAAATGAAGAGAAATGCTCATTCATTTCTCTTCTCTCTCATATGTCTATTGTGTTTAGATTGTATTTGTTCTTTTGTTTTCATAGTGTGAATGAGATTTCACAACTCGCATTATGCGCTATTTGTCTGTGATTTCCTTCACCCCTATCAGCTGAAACAATTTTAGCAGCTGCTACACGCTAATTCTTTTGAGAAAGTTCTGAAATAGATTTTATTCCATTTAAAATGAGAAACATTAGAGACATTCTAAAAATATACGGCAAACAAAACCACATTAAATTTCGATTTAAATGAGATTGCTAAGCAATTGGGAATAAAGAATTGACACATATTGATGAGTAATGACTTACTATTGATAAAAGATGTACGAAACACCAACTTTACTAATACAATGCAACAATGTAACGTTTAAATTTAGATTAAATTAAATCATTTCAAAATTGAATAAGTAGTAAAGAAAGACATCATTAGAGACCAGTTTTAAATCAATACCCCCTCCCCCAAGTAGTAAGGAAAGTCATCATTATAAAAATGTTTTAAATCAATACCCCTTCTGACTAAGTAGTAAGGAAAGACATCATTAGAGAACAGTTTTAAATCAATACCCCCCCTCCTTCTGACTTCTAGGGGTCCCTTAAGAAATTTTTTTATTATAAAATGAGCAACATAAATGAGTTTTTGAAATTATATGGAACACAGACAACAACGAATTTCGACCTAAAGAAAATCGCAAATGAATTAGGAATAAAGAATTTTCACATATTGATGAGGGATGAATTACAATTCCTAAAAAATAGGCCAACAGGAACCTTCAGTTCCCGGAACAAAGTTCCATCAATAACTGTAAATTTCATAACGAATCTTCACACTTCAGACCAAAACGGCGTACATTGGTCAGCAGGTATCTTTAGTAAAAACGGAGATAATTATTATTTTGACTCATACGGGCTTCCACCTACAAATGAAGTAAAAGAATTACTTGGAACGGGAACATACAATACGTTTCAAATTCAAACACCAGGCACTACCTATTGTGGTCAATTATGTTTATACGTTTTGTACAAATTACAAAAAGGAGTACCATTTCTAGATATTATGTTAGAGTTAAACAATCTATAACTCAAGCGAAGCTAGCTAAAGCGCCACCTAAAGGTTAAAGCTCTGTTTTCTGTAATTCATTTTGATAAAAACGACCTCTGATATCCTCATTATCTAAATCTTTAATTTCATAAGTAATCGGATAAGTTTTATTTATTTTGCAAACTTCAAATATTTCTTTAGTCCAATAACCAACAAAGCCTTTTTCAAATTTATTCTTATATTTAAATATTCTAACTCTATCTCCAATTTTAAATTTCGGCTTAAGTTTCTGCAAATTCGGATTACTCTCATTCGAATTATTATTCTCGAATATTTTCTTTCGTATCAAATCAGGGTCGTCAGAAGCATTCTTTGGAGTTTCTTCAATACCAGAATGAACTTTATTATTGTACTCTTCTACAATTCCTGGTAATATCTTCAACCATTTCTGATTTCTTTGCTCAGTAAATTTCTTGAATAATTTATTTTTTAACGTCCGATTGAATCTTTCTATCACTACGGCCTTCCCAGCGTTTTCAGTTGAATAAACAATTTCAAATAGTGGCTGAACGTTTCTGTTATAAAATTCCGACCCTTTATCAACAAACAATTTCCTTGGCTTTCTATTACTTTCTTTAAAGATTTCTTCAAACGCATATTTAACTGATAGACCACTTTTATTTTTTAAAGGCTTTACCCAAGCGTATCGTGTATATAAATCTATAACGGTCAATGCGTATTTGTAGTCCCTTTCATTCGGCATATGAATAAGATCAGCACTCCAAATATCATCTTTATTAAATACTTTTACTTTTAATAAATATTTAGGCCTTCTGTATTCTTTATGAATTTCAGACGCGTAGGTTCGAGCGTTGCTCTCAGACAGCTTAGCTGTCGTTTCATTTGCTGACGGATCAATACCCTGACCGAATAATATTTTAGCTTGTAAAGCTTTCTTAACAAACATTCTTTCAATTTTTTCTCTAAATGTAGGATTTTGAATACTATCTAATTCTTGAATCATCTTCTTATCAGCTGCATGTCGAGAACTTAGATCATGATTTCGATAAGCTAAATCATGCCTGTAAGCTGCGGCATCTACTCTATTTATCGGTTCTTCACCTGGTTTCGGATTATTATTCTCATCTAGTCTTATATCTAATCGAGTTCCTGGACCAGTATATGAATGACCAGGAAGATGTTTTTCTTTCGAATATTTACTCCAAATAAAGCCAGGAAAGTTTTCTAATGTTTTTTGTATATCACCACCGAAGTGGTATGGAACTTTGTTCTTGTCACCTCCAATATGCTGACAGTTTGAGTTTTTATTTTTGTTTAATAGATAATTCAATAAATCTAAATTAGAAATTTTTAATTTAGTTAAATTTTCGGAATTTGTAGAATTCATTTTAAAAGATAAAATAAATGTTTTACCTTATGGACCAAAGGTCCTGAGGTTATTACCGAATCATACTAGGACTTAGATATATTCCAGAACCATCTTTAGTTTCTTTAATTTCAATTAAATCATCAACATTGTGGAGAATATTTTTAAGAACTCGTTTTCCTTCATCAACTAATTTTAATTTACTAATAAAATTATCTACTACTCCTTCTCCCCTAGCAACTTTCTCTAACTCTCTGTTATGACGTTTTTGTTCTTCTAATGCTGCCTTCTCTGATTTATTTTTATTTACTGCTTGGACAATACCAGCTGTCCCACCTGCAACACTTCCTGCAGCTGCTATGCCTCCTATTATTAGTGGAATTAATGGGAGAATTCCACCATTCTTTTCTTCTTGTAATTGAATATTCTCTATCATTGGTTTACTTATGTAATACTTTTTTTTGTTAATCGTAATAGTTTTAGGGGTATTTTTGTCAACAATATTACGTAATTTTAATTCAACAGTTTTATTATTATTACTTTTCGGTTGCGACATTTTTAATAAAAAAATTTTAAGTTATCAAAAATTTAAATCTATTCTAGTTATGAAAAAATTTCAAGTTACCAAAAAATTTTAAGTTACCAAAAAATTTTAATCTATTCTAGTTATGAAAAAATTTTAAGTTACCAAAAAATTTTAAGTTACCAAAAATTTTAATCTATTCTAGTTATGAAAAAATTAATTAATCGACTAAGTCTTGGGCTTTAACCTATAGAACTTTGTTCAGAGGCTTTAGCCGATCCTAACCATCTTCCCATTAAGAACTTCAATAGAATATTTTACATCTTCTAGCAATAAACCATAAGCCATCAATGAAGTTGTGGAATCTTTCTTTTCAATATTAATTGTTACATCACAACCATTTTTAATAATATCTTCAGATTGTGCACTTAAATCGAAACAGAAAATTGGATATAAATGTCTCCAATCTCCAGGAGTTAATTGTGGTTCAACTCCAAATTCTATACAAAGATTTCTATAAGAATCATATCCTTCCATAAATTGATTATTGGTATCATCGAATCTTAATGGATCAATTGGATATCGAGTTTGATTTAATGAAACTTGTAAACTTCGAATTGTATTAATATGAAAAATATTATTGTTCTTATCAAAACTTGGAGAATTATTTCTTTGAAATGTTAGTAATAAATATCTTGGGGTATTCGCAGTTCTAGTAAAATGCCAGTTAAATCTTTGTTCGGAAAAAGTTACTGAACTAGCAGTACGCTTTAGAAAATTTACTGGAATTGGTTTGTTAGTATTTAATCTTTTTGCAATAGCTGTTTCAACCTCTAAACTAGGAGTAATATGCGTAATCCACCATTCAAGTCTATCAATTTTTAAATATGCTTTTTTTCCAGTTTTGCCAAAAAAGATTAATTCATTATTTTGCCGTTCGATGAATTATTAATTTAAATTTAAATTGATATGATATTTTATCATAATCTAAATATCCGAATAATGGAGACAATGACCAATTTACTGTCTGTTTACTTTTTTTGTTAAATTCACGTCTTTCTTTATATGCTTCATTATTTGTTTTATTTAAATGTTTTGCAATATTTTCTACATCTTTCGCAATTCCTGCTGCATCTGTTCCAGCGTGAGTTAAATCATCAACAATTATACCATCATTAGTATCAGGAAACCAACCTTCGATTTCATACTTTTTATTATTTTCACCAATTGTTACAAATCTAAGCATTGTATCAATTACACCTGGGGAATCACTTATTGTTTCTATATTTTGAGTTGCAACATCTAAACGCATTTGTGTAAATAATCTTGGAAAAAAATTATTCTCTAGTGTAATATTATCGGTATCTGGTAATGGTGTTGTAAAATTAGCATCACTATATAAAGAATATTCACAGTGTAAAAATGAATCAGGTAAATATAAATAGCTCTGCTGATTATCAACTTCAAAAATTAAATCACCTCCAGTGTTTACTCTACTGGAAGATCCGGGATTCATAGCAATTCTTATATAGTCATTCTTTTTTTGATTGTAACTGGTGAACGGAGGATCATCTAATCTAAATTTATTTTCGATAAGCGAAGGCATTTTTATAAGAAATAATTTGACTTTTTGTTTTTCTCACAGACAGAAAAAAAATTTTTACTAAAATATAATTTTAGAATTTTACTAAATATAATTTTAGAATTTTGCTAGACCAGCTCCGCTACAGCTTTGCTGGTTAGACCGAAGGTTGCTGCTCATGCCATTACCTCTTATTTCTTCAATTGTTTTTTCATTATGTTTACTATCACCATCCACAGCTATGTTAGCAATTTTGTTCTTTGTTTCATCTGAAAGTTTTTTTAATTTTTTTAGTTCTTCAGAATCATTCCTAAGTTTACGAATAGCTTCTAGTTGTTTTAATTCGTTTTGAGACTTGACAGCATTTGATATTGCACTAGCTGTACTACCTATAGCAGCTGCTCCTTTTGCGGCAGATGTAATCAAATCTTTATTATTTTTTATCAAGTTAATGATACTTCCAATACCAGAAAAGATGCCATCCCCTTCTTTTTGAACGGCACCTGCGGTGCCTAGGAACTTTTCTGTTCCGATTGTTTCTCTATTATCATAATGATAAACAGGATTCATACGTGGTTCATGAGCAATTCTTTGATTTGAAGCAAAATGTTTAAGATTATGTTTATAAATTATAGGCATTTTTTAGGATTAAATTTGACTTTTGGGAAAAAATATTTACGATAGGTTAGTAACCTGAGGACCTTTGGTTCGATTGGTTAGTAACCTGAGGACCTTTGGTCCGATCGGCTAAAGCCTCGAGGAGATTCGCTCCGATTGGTTAGTAACCTGAGGACCTTTGGTCCGTTTAAGATTTACGTTTGTGAATGGACAACAACTTCGAGATAACTTTATTAATTGACTGTTGCACTTTATCTATTGCGTCAAGCAGCGTGTGATGTACTTTAATTTCTCTTCTATTAACTTGCATTTTCTGCTGATTAATCTTCAACGCCGTTTTAAGAGCATTTAACTTAATTTTAAGAACATCTAATTGTCTTTTAACAGCATCTAACTGTTCTTTATTTTCTTTAGAGTTTTCTTGTAAATTTTTCTTTAATTCATTTTCTAAATTGATTTTAAGAGTTTTCATTTTATCAACTTTTTGATTAAGTGCGTTTACTTCATTTATTATTCTATTCATCTTTTTCATTTGTTGAGTAATTTTAGAACTCAATTCATCAACACTTTTTTGGAATGTAGTTTGTAACTGCTTTAAATTTTTTTTAATTCTTTCAGGTAGATTTTCTATTTCATCTTCTAATTGTTCTTTTAACATTTTTATCTGATGTTTATTTTTAATGACTGCAGATTTTAACTTTATAGAAAGTAATATTAAAATTTTTGATTGTTCTGAAATCTTTTTAAAAAGTTTTGCTATATCTGCTTCTAGCTCTCTATCCTTTTTATCAAGTTTTAATAATTTTTCGTTTAATGATTTGTCATTAAGTTTTAGCAACTTTAATTCATTCATCAGTGGAACCAAAACATCGTTTATATATTTTTCCTTTAAATCATTGATTTGTGTATCAACATATTGTTTATTTGTTAACTCTGTATTTTGTTGTGGAAGAATAGAAAGATGCAATGGACCAGATAAAACGTCTCCAGTTTTCATAATATAATTTTCTATCTCTATTTCTAATTCACGATTATTCGGGATATATGCACCTCCACCAACATTTGGTAACATCATTTTTTAACAATAAAAAAATTAATTTTTTTCTAATAAAAATAAAAAAATAAAATTTTTTCTAATAAAAATAAAAAAATAAAATTTTTTCTAATAAAAAAAAAATGGAAACCCCAAATTTAAAAAAATTATATTCGTCCGCATCATCCTGTTCTTCTTATTCGACGAGATCAACGGGATTTGAAAATAAATGTTTTGATAATAATAATTATAATACTATTACAAATCCATGTATAGATGTTAATATTTTATTTCAATTACAAGCCGAAATATTTAGAGAACAGACTAAAGGTTTACCTTCTATAGAAACCAATTATTGTATTTTTCCAGGTGATCCATTTATTAAATTTATGGAGATTGTTAGTAAATATAATGATGTAGCTTATGTGGAATTAAATAAAGAAAATATGGTTATAATAGGTCATAATAATGTTTATGGTTTTATTAGAGCAGTTTTGCCGATTAGTAATACTGATTGGATAGAAACTAAAATTATTAATTATATCAATATTAAAGAATTAGTTAAAAAATTAAAATCTTTTTCGAAAGAAAAAATTAGATTATTTGTTGACGATCAAAATCAATATAACATTCACATAGAGAGTAAAAAACATAATGAAGAATTATTGTGTCAAGTTTATTATAGAGACACAATTTATAAACAAGAAACATTAGAAATGCCGCAAAGATATGATGATGATACGTACATAGGATTATATTCAAACTTAAATATTAATTTGTTAAAATCTTATATGAATGGTTTAGCTCAACAAGAGAAAATTTATATGTGGTCAACACCTTATACTATTAACAATGACCATAATCATAATAAACGAACCGAAGGTTCTGGGGCTTTGCCCGATCTTAAAGAATCTTATGATAATAATGATAATAATATAGATGATAATAATGATGATTCTGTAACATCTGAAAAAGGTGTAAATGGTAAAAAAGATTATAAAAATATTAGTAATAATAAAAATTTATCTAAATTTCATTTTCTTACAATTGAAAATAACAATGATGGCATAGTTGAAGATACTGTTAGACAACTATGTGTCGGGTCTACAAAATTTAAATTAGGATTTACATCTAATCAATTTAAAATTTTATCATCTTTAACAAAAACTAAAAGTGATTCAGATTATGGTGGTGTTATTAAATTTTCCAAAAGAGATCAAAGACCAATATTTTTCTCTATTATATTATTATCAGATAAGAAATGTAATTTAGAATTAGATATTCCTATCAGGGAATGGTATCCTATCAGGGAATGGCATCCTATACCAAAAAGTGTAATTTATGATGATGAAGAAACAATTTATGATGATGATGAAGAATCAATTGATGATGATGATGAAGAATCAATATTTAGTGAAAATAAATTTAAATTATCTTTTGATAAAACATTATATGATGAAACTTAATATGATAAAACTTAATAGAAAATACCAAAATATTCGATAAATATATTTTCATATGTAATAAAATTTTTAGATGTAATAAGTTTTTAGATGTAATAAGTTTTTAGATGTAATAAGTTTTTAGATGTAATAAGTTTATAGATGTAATAAATTTTTTAGATGGAATAAGTTTTTAGATGTTATAAATTTTTTAGATGTTATAAATTTTTTAGATGTTATAAAAAAATTATTATTCCCACGTGTCATCATCATCACTTAAATTACTCTCACAGATGATTGTTTGAAATATTTCAGCTTGAATATCTTCTCCGTTATAAGGTAACATAATTTCATTTTCGTCAGGTGCTTGACGTTTAAGAATATTTATTTGACCAGAAAATTTTTTTTCTTCAGTATTATTATTTTTATCAGGAATACTAATTCCAGTTTCTAAAGATCTTTTCCATGGTTTATTAACTGTAGTCGATAATGTTTTCCCCGAATATAATTTTAGAAAATCTTCTACTTTTACTTTATCTTGTGAATATCCTTTGAATGTTTTCTTTTCACTAAGTCTCCCTTGCTCATCTACAGTAATACAGTATTTTACTTTAGGTGCAATAAACATTGCAAAAATAATTCCACCATTTCCATAATCATTTTTCCCTTGACACAATTCTCCTCCAACATATCCAGCCGCGTCTAATTTATTAAAGAGCTCATTGGAAATATATATTGAATCAGTATCTGTATAATAAAT
This sequence comes from Prostheceraeus crozeri, assembly GCA_907163375.1. Lineage (NCBI taxonomy): Eukaryota > Metazoa > Platyhelminthes > Polycladida > Euryleptidae > Prostheceraeus > Prostheceraeus crozeri. Next base: position 150,972 of record CAJQUW010006111.1, on the reverse strand, counting down.
GTATTTTTCTTTGAAACCATTAATTTCTAAAATAAAGTTATTCATGATTCTTCTAGAGTGAGAAAGAATGAAAGAACCTAAGTGTGATGGCATGAATGACGTCTTCCCATCTTTTACAATATTAGTTTTGAGAAATTCATCATCTTCCATTTCTACTTTCGCTAAATATTGCTCATCATTTAATTTTTCATAATCTTTTACTTCTTGAGTGAAATTTTTTCTCAATGTATTCTCATTCCATAAATGATATTTAGTGGTTATATCTTTTTGCACAGTTTTGCCATATAGCGAATTCATCAATAATTTAATTAACTCATCACCTACAGTATTTCCTTCTGTTTTATATCTTTTTCTCAAATTAAAAAGTTTTTCAATATAATTTCGAAATGGTGAAACTTGATAATTTTTTTCATAAATTATACCATCAGTAATATGTAAGATTTTTCCCCCACATCTAACAATTTCTTGTATGTCTACAGAAGTTAATACATCATAACATATACCATTTCTAAACCTGATTACTTTTACATGAGAATTATTATTTTGATTTTTAACTTTATCTTTTATAGGAACTGGTTGGAAAAACATATCATTCGGATATTGAAACACAACAGAGAATATTCCAGTTTTAGGTCTAAATGTTTGATTATTAAATTTATATACTATTTCCCGCTCTTCTTCTTGACGAAATTTTCTAGCTGATTCAGCTTTAGGGTATTCTGAATTTTCATCATACATAGCTGATGGATATAAAGATGTTGCATCAAAAGCCATTAGAAATTCATTTTTTTGTTCAAGTAGTTGATTTGCAATTTTCTTACAAATTTCAGTTTTATCTCCTAAATCTCGATACTGTTTCATTAAATCTATTAAATTACTTCCAGGGGACAAAGCCCCACCAGCGTAGCGACCAGGTAAATACTGTTTTAATATTGGTAACAAGATGCTACAAAATGGCGATATGTATTTTCTTATATTTGCTGAAACTCTTCCACCTTTAACAGATTTTCTAATATAATTTCTAGCCCATAAATCTATATGAGAATGAATATTTATATTGTCATTTTGTACGCTTTTCATCCAACCGTTAAATGTTAAAGCAGAGGATGTCAAATTAGTAGTTATATCTTCACCAACTAAATCTTGCATAACATTATTATATTTGTAGATACAAAAAGCTAAAGAAAGAATATCGTTAACTAAATATGGTCTCCATTCATTTTCTTTTTCTTTATAATTTTCATGTGTTATGTCTCCAATTTCATAATTTAATTTACACACATTCGTAGGAATTTTAAAATTCTCACACCATTTAGAAAGACTTGTTTTTACATGTTGATAACTACATTTCATTATAATAGTTTGAAGTGCTAATTTACCTGAAGGTGAATCTTTTTTCATATTGTTTTTAAATCTAAAAGATTTTTGAATGTATCTACTAACACATTCAGTTGTATAAGGATTTTGTAATGAAGCAGTCAATATTCCTCTTGAAGTTTTAAGAGGCGGTTTAGATAATTTAAAATTAGCTTTTATCGGAAAATAGGAATCAAAACCTGATGAATTGTGAGCTATTAAAGTTACTCTAGAATAATTAAATTTTCCAAGAGTTTTAAAAAATTGATGGATCGGACATACGTCCTCTGGGTTTCCCCCGATCGAACATTCATCATCCTCAGTTCTCGTAAATATTTTCACACAATTTTGAAGTTTATTAAATTCTAATTCAGTTAAATTATTATACTCATTAATCTGTTTTTTAAGTTTTTTAATTTCATCTTCATCTTTTGATCGTTTAATTTTAATCATATCACTTAGCAAACGTGTTTCTAATTCTTTCAATCTTTGTTTCGGTAAACAACATATAAATTTATTAAAATTAATAGCTCCTACAGCGTAAGGAATAGGATGAGCTGTTGAACAGTTAGGATCGGGAAAAGTTTCGAGATCCCAAATATATGTTGAACCATAGTCAATTTTTTCTTTGTTATGATTTTATATGGACGCGTTGTTAGATTTTCATCAGTAACTGTTTTATATATGGGTTTGAAATTATTTTCAATTTCTCTAATAGCTTTTAATTTATGAGATTTATTAATTAAACAATAGTGACCAATTGTTGAACCTGAGTGAAAATAATTGTAATAAACATAATTATGAAACGTTTCAATTCCTCTAGGATTTAAATGACGATTGGCAGGACTATAATATTGAACACATTCTCCAAAATATTTATTGAATTGAGAAAATTTACAGTTTGACATTACTCCTGTTCTGGATGTGGCTTTCTCTTTATATAAAAAATTATTAAACATTTCTTTCATCATTTCTCCTTGTTCTTCATTAAAACCTCGTAAAACATTATAACATTTAATAAAACAAAAATCTTCAGAAGGAATATAACAATATTCACCGAAATATTCTTTGATTCTATATTTCATATTAATCCCTGCCCCTCTATGCGATCTTTGTACTAACTTCATTCCAAAATCTTCATATTTAATATTACCTGTAAAAATCCATTCGTTAGCATCGGATTTCTCATCCAGATTCGAAAACCATGTTTCAAATGATTTTTTATTATAGAAGGTTACGTAAAAATTTTGAATTATATTTTCCTGATCTTTAATAACTTTTCCAAGTAAATTAATAATTTTACCATTTGCTAAAAGTTTCCGCATATCATTTACTACATTAATAAAAGATACATTTTCATATTTAATTTCATTTGGATTAAATAAATTACATAAATCATCACCAAGTTCATCCTTAATTCTATCATCAAAAAAGATATCACTAATAGGAGTTTCTAATATTTCTTTTGTTCCACGTTTCTGTTTTTTAGTATTACGTCTAATACTACGCCTAGTACGTTTCTGTTTTTTAATACGTTTACTACGTTTACTATGTTTAATTTGCGCATCAAACTCAGCAGTTTGTTTCTTGATTAATTCATCAATCCTAGACGTTTGTCCGAGAGACATTTCACGATTCATATTTTTTAAAAGAAAAAATGAATTTTTACATAGAACCTCGGTTCCGTTTTTACATATACACAGGAATATGTAATTGATGTAATGTTTCTAATTCATGTGCTGTTAAATGTTCTTTCTTAACCAACCACCATAAATTATTATACGCCAAAAATACTCGGAAACTTCTTAAACAAAGTGGAAAGTCTTTTGTTTTAACACACGGTTTAATACCATGTTTTGTTTTATAATCTGTAACGAGCGCAACGTATTTATGATGATAATAAAATCTAACTTCTTTCTTCGAATTTACAGGATTTGTAGGATGACGATAATCTTTTAAAACTGGTACATGCTCTATCTTATAATCATTCAACATATTTTTTTTTATTTTTATTAACAAAAAATTTATAAGAAAAAATTATTCGGCCACTCCGTTCGGTCACTCCTTTCGATCACTCCTCGAAAATATTTTCTATAACTCTTTCATGAATTTTTTTATCAATATTAATTGTGATAAATCCATAATCTTTTGACCAAGCATTGTTACACGATTGTTTAAATTCATCTTTATTTCTTACACATAAATCTCTTAACAAATCACTTAAGTTTCTTGCATTTATTTCAAATAGTATAAATATATTTGCATTCTTTCTAATAACACTTCCGTCTAATGAATACATACTTTGTGTTAAATAAAATACACTACAGTTATTATGTCTACCTCTTGTGAAATAATTTCTCTGAACTGACTGATTTCTATCATTAACACAATCATCAAAAAATACACAATTTTTCATTGTTTTATCTAGTTTACTAGGATCTTGCATATTACCACTATCATCTATTAATTGTATTTTTATATGCTTATTTTTATTAGATTCTACTAACTGATTATTTTTTGTTGCTTCTTCACACCACGAACTTATTTCTTCTTCATCTTCAGATTTTTCATATTCTTTGAATAATGAAGCAATTGCAGTTTTTTTAAGATTATTTTCAAATCCATATTTTAAAAATTGATAGACGGGTTGTTCTGCTGTTGTTGTATAAATTATAAGATTGTTATAATCCAAAAAATTTGGAGTCGTTAAAATTTTAAATAATAGATATGTTTTTCCACATCCTGATCTTCCACAAATAACTGACAAAACTTTATTAGATAAATTTGGATGATGATTAAATTTAAGTTTTTTTTTATTTAATGGAGGTAGTTCACTCATTTTTTAATAAAAAAAATTATCTTTATTTTTTTTATTTTTTGTTTCTAAAGAAGAAGGAAGTTAAACTTCTCTAGCTTCGCGTGGGAGTTTATACCTCCCGAACCAAAAGATCTATCATAATCTCTTCACCTCCAAAATTTATTTCTTGTCCTTTTTCATCAGTGATTCTAATGTTAATGTTGTTAATAGTTTTTCTTGTAATAGGAAAATATATTAATGTTTGTGGAAATACATTTAATCTATAACCAATGGGTACAGTAAAAGCTGGAAAACTGAATATTAAATTTGACAATTTACCATTTATATATCCTCCTTCAATAATGTCACAATGTACAACAATTGAATTTATTTCAGTTATTTTTGGAATCTTCTCACCTAAATGATAACCTTGACTATAGGTTTGTTTATTAAATCCTAATAGCTTTGACAATGATCTATCATGATTAAAATCAACTTGATGATTTTCGTCTAAAGTAAGAGAAAATTTATTAACTGCCGGTTCAACTGCAAAATGTAATTGTTTCTTATCTTTAAATGGTATACCTAAATGTCTCTTAATTTCATTTGATATTGTTTCAACTTCATAAGAACCAGGAAGAAAAGTTAATATTTTCCATGTTTTGCCTTTATCAGTAGAATATCTAAATTGATCATTCACATCTTTGATAACGTTTTGAATAGTGTTAAATGTGGAGAAACTAGTCAATGCAATTTGATAATTTTTATTTTGTTCCAAATGTAGAATGGGTTCTAAATTACAAGTGTGTGATGAAGTAGTTGTTATAATTTTTAACGTCGTACTAAATTTTGATGAACCCAAAATCTCTATCAAATTTTCTAAATGATTATTAATTTTGTCTAAATCTGCTGAACACATTTTTAAACTAAAAAAATTAAATAAATATTTTTTTATGAAAAAAGTAAAACAACAACATATTTCAGCTACGGGCGAAGCCCTGGAGGACATCAGAGATGTCCGGTTGGGCGAAGCCCTAGAACATTCGGTTCGTTATACTTTTATAATCCTCTTCATTTAGAATCTTCTTTTCTAACAGTCTTTTCAATATAGCATGAATTTCATTGAAACTAGAATTATGTCCTTCTTTTATTGCAGATATTAAAATATTTAATCTATTTAGTAATTCTTGTGGATCATCTGGTAAAAATATGGTTGTTTCTGTTTTCTGTTTTTCAGATAAACCTTTTCCTACTTTAACTCTCGTTGATAATAAATTTTCTAATTGTTTATAACGTCTAAGAGTTTTTACTGCACCAACTCTATCTAACATAGCTTTATATTTTATGAGATCTTCTACAGCATAATTATTTAAATCTGCTCCTCTTAAAAGATTAACAAAATTTCTATCTAAATTAAAAGGAGATTTATCTGGTGAAAAAATTATACCTCGAAAAGGTTGTGGAAATATTTCTTTTTGTCCGAGATAAAATCTAGGTATTGTTTTTCCATCTATAAATGAAATAGAATGTTCAAATTGCATAGATTTTGGTAATTTCTTATTAATGTTTGATTCTAGTAATCCATAGTCATCTAATATAGTTTTGTGCTCTGGATCTGTTATATCAATTTGTTTATCATTATTTGTACTTTCTTTTTCAAGAGTTTTAAATGGTTTCATAGTTTTTTCAAAATCAGTTTTTACTTGCTCGGTTTGCTGCATTTTTTCAAACATATCAGATTGAATACCAGCTTTTATCATTCTATGTTGAAGATGATTTTCTTTCATAATATTTCTTTGTTTTATTAACTCTTCTAATTGTTTTATTCTTTTAAAATTATCAGCTTTATTTTTATCCATTTTTAAAATATAATATTTGAATTTTGTGGTAACATTGGAATGCAGCAAAAACATTTTACTGAACAAATTATTTTTTTATTTCTTTGTTGTCTAACATCTTTTCGTTTAAAGGTTTCTCGGTTAAAGTTTTCTCGTTTTAAGTTTTGTTTAATAAAGTTTTGTTTAATAAAGTTTTGCTTAAATTTTCGCTTAAAGTTTTTAGCTCTTCTAAAAAAATTTTGTCATTTTCTTCATTAGAAATTTTAGCATCACTAGAAATTTTGCCATCCTTTTTATTTTTATCATCAACTTTTTCTGTCTGTGATTGAAATGATATTTGATTTACTTCATTAGCTATTTGATCAAATTTTTCAATCTCATCTAACGTAATAACATTATCATCACATACTCTTTGAAAGTAGTAATGTAGTTTATCATAGACTTCTTTAATATGTAAATGCTTAGTTTTTAATGATTTTCGTTTCTTAGTTATTAAAGATTTATCTAACATTGTAACAAGTGAAGTTGCAAAAACACCCGTACCTGTTAAAGCTGTAGCAACTACTGGAATTACTAAAACACCTGAAGATATAACAATTGTCAAAGCACCTAAACTTATTGTTAAGAATATGCCAATTCCTTGTGTTACATTCTTAACTTTAGTCCATCTCTTTCTTAACTTTTTATAATGCTCTAATCTTAATAATAATTGAGATTCCTTATCTTTCATATACCTAACTCTATCTTTGTGTTTTTCTTTATTCATTTTTTCAATGTTAATCTTTTCAATGTCCATTAAAGTAGAACTACGTTCATATGATAACGAAGGATATATTCTTGAGGTTCCTTCCACTTTTGTTTCATCCACTTTTGTTTCTTCCATTTTTAAAGAAATATTTTTAACGGGCGAAGCCCTGGAAGACATCTCCGATGTCCCGCAAGTCACATGATATATTTTAAAAACCTGAAAAATGGATAAAATTCATGAATTTGAAATTCTCAACTTTTATGATTTTCGGTGTCCTTGAACGGTCATGATTTTGGGGGTGAAAATCGAACCGAAGGTTCTAGGGCTTCGCCCGATTGTAATTCTCAAATTTGAGATTTTGAAAAATTTGAAAATTGGGTATTTTTAAAAACGCTTAAATTTTCGCCCTTCGGCCTTCGGCCACGTGAAATTTGAAGTCTACCTAAATTTTTGAAATTTTGATTTTTTGAAAAAACCCGCAAAAGTGTGACATCCGGCGCAAGCGAAGCGAAGCAAAGCGAAGCGAAGCGTCGCGCCGGATGTCACACTATAAACTACTCAAGGATAAACATGGAATTTTACGCGTTGGCGGAAGGCTTAGAAACTCAACCTTGTCGCCTGAATTGAAACACCCGATTATTTTGAGTAAGAAGAGTTATATTTCTCGTCTGATTTGCCAACATTTCCATGAACTATCCAAGCATCAAGGACGCGGCATAACTGTGAATACCATACGTTCCAATGGATTTTGGATACTCAAAGGAAGCAAGCTAGTATCCAATACAATTAACTCATGTGTTGCTTGTCGAAAGAATCGTCATCCCCCAGAAAGTCAGAAAATGTCAGATCTTCCTATCGATCGTGTTGAGCCATCACCGCCATTCACGTATTGCGGCATGGACGTCTTTGGACACTTCTGGACAAAGTCTGGTCGAAGACAGCAGAAGCGCTATGGGTTACTGTTTACTTGTCTTTGTTCGAGAGCTATACATATCGAACTATTGGATGATATGTCAACTGATGCTTTCATCAATGCCCTTCGATGTTTCATTGCCATCAGAGGCAAGGTTCGTCAGATAAGATCAGATCAGGGCAGCAATTTCGTCGGTGGAAACAATGAATTGCGAAAGGCGCTGGAAGAGATGGACAAAGAAAATATTGAGAATTACATGAGCAAAGATTATGACTGTGAGATTGTCATGAATCCTCCTTATGCCAGTCATCGAGGCGGTATATGGGAACGACAAATACGTACAGTTCGAAGCATTCTCTCAAGCACTATAGAAATGCAATCTAGACAATTGGATGATTCCTCATTGAGAACACTGTTTTATGAGGCCATGTCTATCGTTAACAATCGCCCTCTCACTACGGACTTCATTAATGATCCACAGGTAGATCCATTGACTCCCAATCACATTCTCACAATGAAAGATTCGACAACTCCGCCACCACCTGGTATATTTGATAGAAAAGATCTCTATCTGCGTAAACGCTGGAGAAGAGTTCAATACTTATCCGAGCAATTCTGGAGCAGATGGAAGAAAGAATATCTGCAAAGTATCAATCATCGGAAGTGTTGGGCTAGTAGATCTAGAAATATGAAGGTGGGAGATGTTGTTTTAGTCGTGGATGATGGTCTTCCTAGGAACGAATGGAGCTTAGGATTGGTCAAGGAAGTGATTGAGAGTAGTGATGGTCTTGTCAGAAGAGTGATGTTGCGAATTGTAGACAAAGGAAAGGTCAAGGTCATAGAACGGACTATTCAGAAAGTCATTCTTCTTGTTGAGTGTGAATAGTTATAGGCATTCTTTGAATTGTTTGTCTGAGATAATCTTTATTGCAATAAGCTTACGTACTGTTTAAATGTTAAAAGTAATTCAATGCATCGTGCATCCTTATGAACAAGTGATAATTGCCGTTTATTGATGTACTACTGATTGAATAGTCGCAATGATTTTTTTTTATTGAATTTGTATCCTGAATGCATATAAAAGGTGTAATTTTTGTAAAGTTTATATTTCTTATGCTGATTCATGTGTATATATTTGATATGAACACTTGGTTTAACTTCTATTTTGTAAATATGGAACATGAACTTTTCCTGACTTCGTGAGTGATATCCATACCTGGTTGTACAAAGAAGATTGGTGAAGATTGTTTAGAAATTGGACTCTACAAGTTATGGTGTGTAAAGACTATGAACATATCAAGTATGAACAAAAGTGAACGAAGCCTCTTTATTGGTATGTTGTAGTCTTGCTTGTTGTAGAATTCTTTAAATGGAATGAAATGTGTGCATATTTGTTAAGACGTTTTTATATGTTTAACTCATTTGAACAACTTGTCACGCAGGAAAGTTGTTGGTGGGAGTGTGACGGTATAATTGCACATTTACAGTAATTGAATATGAGTAGAACCAATTTTATCGTTTTATTGCTTCTTCACCTAAAAATCTTGGTAAAAGTCGTTATTTGTTTAAGTTGCCTATTTGTGTTTATTGTCAAGGAGATCATTAGGCAACGTATTTTCTTGAATTTAACAGATGTTTTTTATTGTACAGCCAAGAAGGTGAACGTTTTCACGGTTGTAATCTTTGTATTCATTTGTGTGCTGATTTTACATCTGATTTTTGTATATAGTGAACCACGAATACGATATGAATTACAATCAGTATAGCTCGTTTTGATTTTTGGCTGTAAAAGAACGGATAAGCCGTTATACTATTAAAGAAATTAAAGCAAAAACGTTTAGATAAACTTCGCAGATAAACACATTATTCTGCTCTCTATTATGATAGCAAATATTTCTCTTCCTTTGAAGCTATATGGCTGTCATATGCAGTCGTAGATACAAACCGCAATGTTGTTATTCTATCTTTTTCAAATTACTAATGAAGTGATTCATCAAAATACAGAAATTGAACGGAACAATTTCCAGAAAAATTTCCATTTCATATCCTTAGTTACGAGCCATAGAGATCGTGCTATCATATGACTTAATTTGAGCCATTTCAATCAATCGAGAATTGGATTTTGAACGATAATGACGCCAGCGGCTCACTTTTCAGTGGAAGGTGCGATTGCAGATATTAAATACAATTCTTACAGGTGCATCTCTCAACTCACCTTTTGTATATTTCCGAACTTGCGTTAGCCCAAGTTTGTTCATGTTATCATGGAGTTCTTCCAAAAATGGAAAATGACTGGATCTTGCAATGACTTTGAAACTGGCCAATTGCTTGGTGCTTGGAATGAGTGGCAGCTGAGTATTCGGAATTATCAGTAAGCATTATTGAACGACGGAATTAACTGAGTCGTATGTAAAATTCTCAATGGCATCGTTACCTGCAATTTTCGAAGGATCTTTAGTTGAACCTGGATGACTATGAACAGAGACTTGATCAGTACCAGAACTTCTTCAAGGTCAAGCTCATAGAGAGGCGACATCCATGGACGAATATCACTTTTGGACAAAAATTCCGACGAAATGAGATATTCACAGCAAATTTTCTGAAAACATTTTTGTGAATTTTCAGAATTCAGAAGAAGAATAAACATTTCACTTGATTGTTTGATAATTGAAAAACATTTGTAGGCAACAGATGCCGTCGAAAAAAGATAAAGTGTAGGAGATTTTAAACTCCCACGACTGACATAGTGTAAGAGCTCTGTGACAGAATCCCAGGCTTGCCGTGGGAATGGGAATCCCATGGGAATTAAATGAAAATTTTGATCACCAAAATAAGATAAATTTAAATCTTATTTGAAAGTATTTTTTGGTTTGCAAAGGTTGTGAGAAAGCGAGAATGCAGGCTGTAGTTGCACTCATCTTACTGGATGACTAGGCGAAGCCGCTCATGAATGACGCATAGATTGAAGTGAAAATACAACATTTATACATGTACATTGTGCAGGTGTGTCTACAGTAAGCAGGCTGTCCTTGTCTAAAAATAGCTTGATTCTGTCAAGGTGACGAAACACGGGTCGGTAACCATCATCATAACAATTCTTTTCTTGGCTTATCAATCTTATAAGAAGACTAATATCGGTCTTGAATGAGAGAGAGAGAGAGAGAACCTGGATTATATAATTATCTGTTGAGGCTGTCTGTCAATTCACATTGTCAACCGACGGGAGGAGAATCAGTATCCATGTCAGTGACCGACCGATTCTCTCGCCCCGTGCGCTGCATGATCAATTTCACTTACGCAACTTTTGACAATTCAAGTGAGGGAATGTGAGCTCGCAAAACATTCTTTTCCCCTGATTGACGCTTGGCAATGATTCATTAGGCTGCAGACCGAAGAGGAACCGAGGTATATGATGTAATTATAATCGTCTGCAACTTCAGTTCCCACTCTGAGCCAGGTCGTCGCTGCGATGTCTTCGAACAAGTTCTTCGAAGTAGACAAAAAAATTCTGCAGCACCACATTTCTGCTGCTCGTGTATCTTTTGTTCCGCCACCGAAGTCATTAACCAGTGGTAGTTCCAATCTTGATTCGAGGATAAAGGCCGTGCAAGTGGACATATCACCGGTTGCCGAGAGCTCAGGAGACGACAAGAAACCATTGTTGCCCCCTTTCCTTTGTTGTGATGCCTGTAAGAAATTGTTTCTTTGGTTTAAGAGGACAAGAGGACAGTGGGTCAACAGTAGTATAGGGTATAGGATTCGGCGCATCGCTTCGCTCAGCACCGAATCCCACACCTAGGTAGTTACAAAAAATGAAAAAATACAAAAAAATAGGGTCCTCCTGAAATTTATAAAAAAACAGACAAAATAGATACAAAAAATGAAAAAATACAAAAAAATAGGGTCCTCCTGAAATTTATAAAAAAACAGCTAAAATAGATGCGAAATGGGAAAAATACAATGTTTATGACCCATGAACAAAAATATTCATTTAAAAATGGAAGATGAAAAAACAAAAGAACCATCAGCCCCTTTATATCCTTCATTATCATATGAAATGGATATAGCAAAACACAAAGATAGAGTCAGGTACATGAAAGATAAGGAAGCCCAATTATTACTTAAACTAGAACATTATAATAAATTAAGAAAACGATGGACCATAGCTAAGAATGTGACACTGTCATTTCATCTGGCGTTCTGGAGGTCTTGCAGATAGCTAGGTAACGCTTGGTTGCGCCTATGTAACGCATGATGCAGTGATCACACGTTTACACATTTGCTTTAATTGTTGCCAGCGCGACAGCACGCCCGAATGACGTTAAAACATTTGCCAGCGGTACTGTTTCATTTCTCTCTCTTCTATCATTGTATAGTGTGATCAGATTGTGTCTTCATAACAAAAATGCCCAAACGTACCGCAGCAGAATCTTTCGCATTTTACATGCCACTGCTTTTGCAGTTAATAAGTGATTCAGAACAAGAGACGGCCAAGAAATATTTTGAAGAATGGGAAGCGGAAATACGACAACAAGCACCAAGAAAGAAAAGTAAAAAAGTGGAGGAGGACTTCAAAACAAAATTGGAGCAATATCTTACTTTTGACAATGTGCAAGTGTTCAATGTCAATGAAGAAGATTTTGTTTCAATCGAAAGCAGTTTTGGTGTAATAACAAAGTTAATTGAAAGTGATAAGTTGCCCAATTCGACATTGTTGAAAAGTGCTGCTTTCCAAGGCCGAGGGTTTAAGAAAATATTAGAATTATGTGAGAGAAGAAAGAAGATATTTGTAGAAAAACTGAAAGAATTTGAAATTCCTTACAATGTAAGTTATTGTTATTTCTTAATGAAATTATCAGATCTAATTCTACCACACGTTCTCTTCTTAAATTCAGCAATGCCAATTAGCTTCGTACGACAGAATTTTAAAAAACTTGAACAATATATAAAAGATCTAAACAAACCAGCTCTTATGGAAGAAATGAGTTTTGGTTCGCAAAGTCAATAAATACTTTAAGAATTTATTGTCTCTCTTTCAATTTTATCAGTAGTATGATCTCTTCTTATATTTGTAAATGAGAAAGTATTCTCTATTGTCTTCTGGTCTACTGCTAGTAGACTGATTTGAATAATGGAACAATTGTTGCTCTTCTGGTGTTTGAAGTGTAAATATATTTTCATGATAGAATGACTGAGTATGCGCTTCACTGATCACTGAGAGAAGAATTATCTTTCATTCCTCTTCAGAGTCTGTTGTCATGATCAGTGATGATTGCTTCAACCAATCAGATCGCGTCCACGTGTGAACAAATCGCTCAATTCACTAAACTCTGCAACAACATGGAAATATAATATAAACAGCATGAGATGTTTTTTTAATTCTCGGGTCTGAATGGGTTATGAGTTGAGTTAGTAGAATTTATTTCATGTAAAATGAATAACATAAATGACTTCTTAAAGCATTATGGAACACAGACAACAACGAATTTCGACCTAAAGAAAATTGCTAATCAATTAGGAATAAAGAACTTTCATGTTTTAATGAGAGACGAATTACAATTCCTAAAAAATAAGCCAAGTGTAAATTTCATAACGAATCTTCACACTTCAGACCAAAACGGCGTACATTGGTCAGCAGGCGTTAAAAATCATCAGCAGAACTATTATTTTGATTCATACGGTTTGCCCCCTACAAATGAAGTAAAAGAATTACTTGGAAATGGTATTTATAATACGTTTCAAATTCAAAAACCGGGAACAACTTATTGTGGTCAATTATGTTTATACGTTTTGTACAAATTACAAAAAGGAGTACCATTTCTAGATATAATGTTAGAGTTAAACGAACCGTAGGTTCTATGGCTACGCCTAATAATAATGATAATGATAATTAAAGCTCGGTTTTCTGTAATTCGTTTTCATAGAATCTACCTTTGATATCCTCATTATCTAAATCTATAATTTCATAAGTAAACGGATAAGTTTGATTTATTTTAGAAACTTCAAATATCTCTTTAGTCCAGTATCCGACGAAGCCCTTTTCAAATTTGTTCTTATATTTAAATATTCGTACCCTATCCCCAATTTTAAATTTCGGCTTACGTTTCTGTAAATTCGGATTACTCTCATTCGAATAATTATTTTCGAATATTTTCTTTCGTATTAAATCAGGGTCGTCAGAAGCATTCTTTGGAGTTTCTTCAATACCTGAATGAATCTTATTGTTATACTCTTCTACAACTCCTGGTAATATCTTCAACCATTTCTGATTTCCTTGCTCAGTAAATTTCTTAAAGATCTTTCCTTTTAGCGTTCTATTAAAGCGCTCTATTACTACAGCCTTTCCTGCATTTTCAGTTGAATAAACAGTTTCAAATAGTGGCTTTACATTTCGGTTATAAAATTCCGACCCTTTATCAACGAATAGCTTTTTTGGCTTTCTAAAACTTTCTTTAAAGATTTCTTCAAACGCATATTTAACTGACAGACCACTTTTGTTTTTTAAAGGCTTTACCCAAGCGTATCGTGTATATAAATCTATAACGGTCAATGCGTACTTAAACCCTCTTTCATTAGGCATATTTATTAGATCAGCACTCCAAATATCATCTTTATTAAATACTTTTACCTTCAATAGATATTTCGGCTTTCTGTATTCCTTGTGAATTTCAGACGCATAGCGGCTTGGGTCATTCGACATTTCGGACGCGTAGGTTCGAGCGTTGCTCTCAGACAGCTTTGCTGCCGTTTCATTCAACGAAGTTGACGGAACTAAAGTTTTATCTATCCCCTGCCCAAAAAGCATTTTTGCTTGTAAAGCTTTCTTAACAAACATTCTTTCAATTTTTTCTCTAAATGTAGGATTTTGAATACTATCTAATTCTTGTATCATTTTCTTATCTGCTTCATGTCGAGAACTTAGGTCATGATTTCGATAAGCTAAATCATGTTTATAAGCGGCGGCGTCTACTCTATTTATTGGTTTACTATTTTCTCTAGGTGTGTTATCATCGTTTAATCTTAAATCTAATCTTGTGCCGGGGCCAGTAAAATTATGCCCAGGTAGATGTTTCTCTTTCGAATATTTACTCCAAATAAAGCCAGGAAAGTTTTCTAATGCTTTTTGTATATCACCTCCGGTGTGGTGTGGAACTTTGTTCTTGTCACCTTTTAAGAGATAATCCGTTAGATCTAGATTTGAAATCCTTAAGTTATTCAAATTCATTTTTAAAGATTAAATCTTATCGCACCATACTAGGATTTAGATATATGCCAGATCCGTCTTTTGTTTCTTTTATTTGAATCAAATCATCAATATTGTGTAGGACATTTTTAAGAACTCGTTTCCCTTCATCAACTAAATTTAATTTGCTAATGAAATTATCTACTATTCCGTCACCTATAGCAGCTTTCTCTAACTCCCTATTATGACGTTTTTGCTCTTCTAATGCTGCCTTCTCTGCTTTATTTTTATTTACTGCCTGGACAATACCAGCTGTCCCACCTGCAACACTTCCTGCTGCTGCTATACCACCTATGATTAGCGGAATTAATGGGAGAATTCCACCATTCTTTTCTTCTTGTAATTTGATATTCTCTATCATTGGTTTACTTATGTAATACTTCTTTTTGTTAATCGTAATAGCTTTAGGGGTATTTTTGTCAATGATGTTACGTAGTTTTAATTCAACCGTTTTATTATTCACTTGCGCCATTTTTTAATAAAAAATTTATAGTCTTGGGTTTTTCTAACCAATCCTAACCATCTTTCCATTAATAATTTCAATAGAATATTCGGCGTCTTCTAGCAATAAACCATAAGCCATCAATGATGTTGTGGAATTTGCCTTTTCAATATTAATTGTCACATCACAACCGGTCTTGATAATATCTTCAGATTGTGCACTTAAATCAAAACAGAAAACAGGATATAAATTCTTCCAATCTACAGGATTTAATTGTGCTTCAACTCCAAATTCTCGGCACAAATTTCTATAAGCATTATATCCTTCCATGAATTGATTATTTGCGTTATCAAATCTCAATGGATCAATAGGATAACGTGTTTGATTTAATGAAATTTGTAAACTTCGAATTGAATTAATATGGAAAAGATTATTGTTCTTATCAAAACTGGCTGTTTCATTCTTTTGAAAAGTGAGCAAAAAATATCTTGGAGTATTTGATGTCCTTGTGAAATGCCAGTTAAATCTTTGTTCAGTAAACGTGACAGAGCTCGCGGTACGCTTCATAAAACTTACTGGAATTGGTTTGCCCGTATTTAATCGTTTCGTAATAGTTGTTTCAACCTCTAAACTAGGAGTAATGTGCTTAATCCACCATTCAAGTCTATCAATTTTTAGGTATGCTTTCTTCCCAGCCTTTCCATAAAATATTGATTCATTATTTACAGTGCGATGAACTATGAGTTTGAATTTCAAGTGACATGATATTTTATTGTAATCTAAATACCCGAATAATGGAGACAATGACCAATCAACAGTTTGTTTACTTTTATTATTAAAATTGCGTCTTTTCTGGTATGAGCTATTTTGTGTACTGTTTAACTGTTTCACTATGTTTTCTACATCTTTCGCAATTCCTGGTGAATCTGTTCCAGTGTGAGTTAAATCATCTTTAAGTATGCCGGTATGGTTATCAGGAAACCATCCTTCGATTTCATGCATTTTAGTATTTTCACCTATTGTTACAAATCGAAGCATTGAATCAATAATGCCAGGTGAATCACTTATGGTTTCTATATTTTGTGTTGCAACATCTAAACGCATTTGTGTGAATAATCTTGGGAAGAAATTGTTTTCTAATGTAATATTATCCGTAGCCGGTAATGGTGTTGTAAAATCAGCATCAGAATATAGAGAATATTCACAGTGTAAAAATGAATCGGGTAAATATAAATAACTTTGTTGATTGTCAACTTCAAAAATTAAATCGCCTCCAGTATTCACTCTACCTGAAGAACCGGGGTTCATAGCAATTCTTATATAGTCATTCTTTTTTTGATTGTAAGTAATGAACGGGGGATCATCTAATCTAAATTTGCTTTCAATCAGAGTTGCCATTATATTTTTTTATTAGAAAAAATCAGTTTGATACTCGGCTAAAGCCTCTGACCAAGGTTCTACTAGAATTTTGCTAGACCATTTCCCACGTTAGTGGTTAGGGACTGCATCCCATTTCCTCTCATTTCTTCAATTGTTTTTTCATCATGTTTACTTTCCATCTTCGCTAATTTAGCAATTTTGTTTTTTGTTTCCTCTGAGAGCCTTTTGTCTTTTTGCATTTCTTTTGCATCATTCCTAAGTTTGCGAATAGCTTCTAGTTGCTTTAATTCGTTTTGTGACTTAACAGCATTCGATATTGCACTAGCTGTACTACCTATAGCAGCTGCTCCTTTAGCAGCAGATGAAATCAAATCTTTATTATTTTTAATCAAGTTAACGATACTTCCGATACCAGAAAAGATGCCAGCTCCTTCTGTTTGGACGGCACCTGCAGTGCCTAGGAACTTTGTTCCAACAGTTTCTACACTATCATAATGGTACACAGGATTCATACGTGGTTCATGAGCAATTTTATTATTTGAAGCAAAATGCTTAAGATTGTGTTTATAAATTATAGGCATTTTTTAAGCTTAAATTTGACTTTTGGGCCGATCGGCTAAAGCCTCTGAACAAGGTTCTATTAAGATTTACGTTTGTGTATGGACAACAACTTCGCGGTAACTTTATTAATTGCCTGTTGCACTTTATCTATTGCGTCAAGTAGCGTGTGATGTACTTTAATTTCTTTTTCATTTACTTCTATTTTTTTCTCACTTTTCTTTACTTCTGTTTTAAGAGCGGCCAATTGAACTTTAATAGCATTCAACTGTTCCTTATTTCCTTTATCTAAATTCGTTTTAAGGGTCTTCAATTCACTAACCTTTTGTTTAAGTGCTTTAACTTCATTTATCATTCTGTTCATTTGCTTATCTTGTTGTGTGATACGGCTACTTAATTCACCAACACTTTTTTGGAATGTGGATTGCAGCTGTTGTAAGTGCTGTAATAATTTCCGATTCTTTTCGCTTACTTTTTCTAACTCTTCTTTCAGTTGTATATTTTGTTTTGTATTCTTTGCAATGGCAGACTTTAAATTTAGTGATAACAGGATCACAAGTTTTGAATGTTCTGTTATTTTTTTATGAAGTTTTGTTATATCTGCTTCTATATTTCCATGTTTGCTACTTAGGTCTGTTAGCTTTTCTTGCAGTCTTTCATCATTCTGCTTTAGAAGCTTTGTTTCTTTCGTTAGTGGAGAGAGCAGTGACACAATTCTATCGAACTGTTTATCAACATATTCTTTATTTGCTAACTCAGTACTTTGTTGTGGAAGAATAGAAAGATGTAACGGACCTGTTGAAATGTCTCCAGTTTTCATGATATAGTTGTCTAGTTCTATTTCTGATTCTTGTTTATTCGGTGTGTAAGCACACCCGCCAACATTTGTTAACATCATTTTTTTTCTGTTAAAAATATGTTAACCAACAATTCATCATTAAATAAACATATGAGAACATGTAGTGATTGTGGAAAAAGTGTAACATCTAAGAACTTTATGCGTCACCAAAAAACATGTCAATCACCATCACAACCAAAAGTAAAAGATAGACAATGTTCGAATTGTAATAAGTTTTTTACTAGTCAAGGTTTCTTTAATCATTCTAATTCATGTGCTATTAGTACACGAAAATGCACTAATTGTCAAATAGTTAAGCTCAAAACAGAATTTTATGATAGTAAATACCGGTGTAAAGAATGTTTAAAAACACAAGTGAGATGTAACAAGTGTAATAAAGTTCTGTTGGAGAGAAACTTCTCACGACATGCAGCAATTTGCATGATTTAATTAATTTTATATCCGTAGTAGTCCGACACTCTCTTGAGCTTCCGTAATAGTCCGGCGCTCTTTTGAGTGTTTTTCCGTCTTTTGGGCCCCGGACTCAATAGTCCGTAGTAGTCCGGAAGTCCTACAGAGGTCAAACACTCAAGAGAGCACCGGACTATTACAGTTGCTCAAGAGAGTGTCGGACTAGTTGAGAGAGTTTGAAACATTTTTCGTATAAAAAAAAGTAAAAAAATGAATATAGAAAAATCGTATTCCGAAATTCCCACGATCATCAATCCACACAATCCACACAATCAATATAATGAAGCGCAATCTTTATTTTCAGAAAATTCAGATCTCGGTCGTTTCTTTGGGTTTCTAAAATTTCATTGTGTGAAAATTATTATTATGTGTGTTCTTATTTATCTTATTTATTGTTTTATAAATTGGTTAGGGTTCTTACAAACAGCAGAACAAACGAAGGTTGCATTTTATAAAGAACAAACAAAAACCTTTAAAGGCTGGAGACCAGTTACTCGTGACGTAGAGAAACCTAAAGGGCGTGTTACACAAGAGAGCTTACATTTTATAATATATGGTAAAACAGCGAGTGGAAAGACTACGTTTCTTAGAAAGTATATAAATGATCATTATCCTAATGAAACTAATGTACATGTGTTTTGTCTACAGGAAGATGAATGGCAAGGATATTCAAATGTTTATAACGAAAAAGATTTATGTATGTTAGAAGATATGAGTACTTTTGCTGGGGCATACACGCAAAAGTCTTTACTAGTGTTAGATGATGTAGCTAGTTTAGTAAAGCAAAAGAACATATCAGAAATATTTACAAAAGGTCGTCACCATCATATACAAATTGTAGTATTAGCTCATAAAGCCTGTGACGTGGATAATAAGATTAGAGAAAATGTGGAAACCTTTTATACAACTACTCAAAATAATGCAGCATTCTTTGAGGATATCAAGAGAAATTATAAACTAACTTTACCCTTAGCTAAATATGTACATGTTAAGTACGGTATAATACGGGTTGATACTATTTTGAATCAAATGCAAGTGTATGATAGCGATCTAAATATACTATTGGATACTGAGCATGATTTTTATAGTAATGCAACAGATTTTGACATTAGTCTCTACGTAAGTGCTAAGAACTTGTCGCCGCATAATATAGAAGAAATAACAATTTTTCTAGAAAACGAATCACTTGAACCACTAACAATCATACCCGAAACATTTTATTTCTATTTCGATCATTATCTGAATAATGTGTTAAAAATTAAAACCCCTGAACGATTAGAGAATAGAGATACACTAGATGTTATTAGAACAGGCATTAATGATTTTCGTGATGTACTAAAAAATGTGAAACCTTTAGTTGATGAGACAAAGAATACATTGAGTGACATAAAACCAATATTAAATGAGTTAAATAATATGTAAATTTTTTTTCTTTTTAAAATATGGAGTACAAAATAGAACACGTGCCAGTTCTAAAAGATTATCGTCATCCTACAAACCCTGTAAATTCAAAACAATCAGTTAAAAGTCAATATCATCGTAAATATATGCAATTAGTTCAAGATTATAAAATAAAACATGGTATAAGAAGTTACGCTAAAACAAAAGACTTTCCACTGTGTCTACGACGTTTCAGAGTATTTTTGGCATACAATAATTTATGGTGGTTGGTTAATAAAGAGCGATTAACAGTTTACGATTTAGAAACATTACATCAACTAAATATTCCTGTGTATATGTAATTAAAAACATAATTTTTTCTTTTAAAAATATGAATTGTAAAATGAGTAACAAATCAACGCATACGCTTGACGAGTTAATAAAGAAACAAATTGATGAGTTTGATGCACAAATTAAACGTAGTCGTAAACGTAGTAAAGGCACACCAATTCCCGACATATTCTCTGATGATAGACTTGGAGATGATCTATTGAATCTGTTTAATCCGAACGCTATCACGTATGAAAATGAACTTTTTACTCATGTAGTAAAGGATATACGCGACCTTTTGCGGAATGGGAAAGTTTTAAATTTATTGGGTGTAATAAACAAAGAAGATGGAACCACAATAGAAAACTTTTACGCTACGTTTTATAATAAAAATTCATTTGAAACATGGTTTCTTAATCTAGAAGAGAAATCCGATGCTAGTGAATGGATTTTTACAGGTAGTATCAAATACGAAGATTTTGGTATGAAACTCGTACAAAGATCACATAGAGGCGCTGGTATTAATATGAAATATAGAATCAAAGAATACATCGGGCAATATTGTTACATTCCTTCTGAGGATTTCTGCTTTATAAAATGTTACAACGCCTTACGTGGGTTCAATCAAGAACAAGCTAAAATTATAATCGAGATGTTTAATGACTTTTTATATAAAGAGAAAGCTACATCTAGGACAGGAGTAATGGCAAACTGTAAATTTTCCCAATTCAATAAATACTTTGGAGAATGTGTACAGTATTATAGTGCTACTAATCGTCATTTAAATCCCAGAGGTATTACAACACCTTATAGTCATGTTTATTACAATTATTTTCACGAAGGTTCATCAATAGGTCATTATTGTTTAATCAATAAATTCCATAAAGCAGAAGCTATTAGAGAAATTGAAAATAATTTCAAACCAATATATAAAACTGTCACTGATGAAAATCTAACAACACTTCCGTATAAGACCATAACAAAGAAACCAATTGACTATGGTTCAACATATATATGGGATCTCGAAACTTATCAGATCCTCGTTGTGCAACAGCTCATCCTATTCCTTATGCTTTAGGTACTATCAATTTCAATAAATTCATGTGTTGCTTACCGAAGCAAAGATTGGAAGAAATAGACGCACGATTGCTACGCGATATGATTAAAATAAAAAAGAGTCAAGATCCAGCGGAAATTAAAGAACTTAAGAAACAGATAAGTGAATATAATAACTTAACTGAGCAAGAACTTAACAAACTTCAACGTTGTGTGAAAATCTTTATTAGGAAACATAATGAATGTCCGTCCGGGGGAAACCCAGAGGACGTATGTCCGATACATCAACTTTTCAAAAACCTTGGATCTTTTAATCATTCGAAAGTAACTTTAATAGCACATAATTCATCAGGATTCGATGCATATTTTCCACTCAAATCTAATTTTAAATTAACTAAACCACCGCTTAAAACATCACGAGGAATACTCACTGCTTCTTTACAAAATCCTTATACAACTGAAAGTGTTAGTAAGTATATCCAACGTTCCTCTAGATCTAAGCAACTAGGTGACTCTACAAAACGTAACATAAAACCAAGCAAACCTTTACAAACCATTGTAATGAAATGTAGCTATCAACACGTGAAAACAAGTCTTTCCAAATGGTGCGAGAATTTTAAAACCCCTAGCAATATGTGCAAATTAAATTATGAAATTGGCGAAATTACACATGACAATTATCTAGAAAAAGAACATGAGTGGAAACCGTATTTAATTAACGATGTTCTTTCATTAGCATTTTGTATCTACAAGTATAATAATGTTATGAAAGAATTAGTTGGTGAAGATATAACTACTAATTTAACATCCTCCGCTTTAACATTTAACGGTTGGATGAAGAGTGTACAAGAAGACAACATAAATATTCATTCGCATACTGATTTATGGACTAGGAACTATGTTAGAAAATCTGTTAAAGGTGGAAGAGTGTCAGCAAATATAAGACATTACGAATCTCCATTTTGTAACATCTTGCTACCAATATTACAGAGGTATTTTCCTGGTCATAATAATAATTTAATAGATTTAATGAAGCAGTATAATCAGCTGCAAGAGAAGAATGCTCTCTGTAAAGAAATTAAACATAAACTACTCGACCAACGAAATGAATTCTTAATGGCTTTTGATGCAACATCTTTATATCCATCAGCTATGTATGATGAACATTCAGAATACCCTAAAGCTGAATCGGCTAGAAAATTTAGACAAGAAGAAGAACAAGCAGTATTATATCAATTTAACACTCAATCATTTCGTCCTAAAACTGGAATATTCACAGTTGTGTTTCATTATCCTGATGAGATGTTTTTTCAACCAGTTCCTGCGAAAGATAAGGTAAAGAATGAAAACAATTGCAATCAAGAAATAATAAGGTTTAGGAATGGAATGTGTTATGATGTATTAACTTCCGTAGACATACAGGAAATTGTTAGATGCGGCGGGAAAATATTATCTATTACAGATGGTATAATTTATGAAGAAAATTATCACGTTTCACCATTTCGCAAATACATTGAAAAGCTCTTCAATTTAAGAAAAAAATATAAAATAGAAGGAAACACTGTAGGCGATGAGTTAATTAAATTATTAATGAATTCACTATATGGAAAAACCGTACAAAAAGACATAACCACTAAATATCATTTATGGAATGAAAATACATTGAGAAAAAATTTCACTCAAGAAGTAAAAGATTTTGAAAAAGTAAATGATGAACAATTCTTAGTGAAAGTAGAAATGGAAGATGATGAGTTTCTTAAAGCTAATATTACAGACACTGAAAAGACGGCTAAAGGCCTGAGCAGCTACGCTACGACGACCAACGGTCTGAGCAGCTACGCTACGACGACCAACGGTCTGAGCAGCTACGCTGCGACATCATTCATGCCATCACACTTAGGTTCTTTCATTCTTTCTCACTCTAGAAGAATCATGAACAACTTTATTTTAGAAATTAATGGTTTTAAAGAAAAACACATTCATTATACAGATACCGATAGTATATACATTTCCAATGAACTCTTCAATAAATTAGATGCGGCTGGATATGTTGGCGGGGAATTATGCCAAGGGAAAAATGATTATGGTAATGGGGGAATTATATATGGATTGTTTATCGCCCCCAAAGTAAAATATTGTATTACTGTAGATGAACAAGGGAGACTTAGTGAAAAGAAAACATTTAAGGGTTATACAAAAACTAAAGTAAAAGTAGAAGATTTCATTCAATTATACCATGGGGAAACATTGACAACAATTGTTAATAAACCATGGAAAAGATCTTTAGAAACTGGTATTAGTATTCCTGATAAAAATAATAACACTGAAGAAAAAAGATTCACTGGTAAAATAAATATTCTTAAACGTCAAGCGCCTAATGCAAATGGTATTATGCTCCCCTATAGCGGAGAAGATGTACAAGACGAAATATTTCAACGAATAAAAAAAGAATGTAATATAATTGAATACAATGATAGTGAAGACTGGGAAGAGGAATTATAACTCTGTGATTGTAGCCCCTCGAGGCGAAGCCTAGTCAGTGAACAAATCTTCTATTGACTTTCAGTCGGGGCGAAGCCCCTCGAGGCGAAGCCTAGTCAGAGAACAACAAACAACAAATGTTCTATAACTCTATCATGTACTTTTTTATCAATATTGACTGTGATAAAACCATAGTCGTTTGCCCAAGCATTGTTACACGATTGTTTAAATTCATCTTTATCTCTTATACATAAGTCTCTTAACAAATCACTTAGGTTTCTTTGGTTGATTTCGAAAAGCATAAAAATATTAGCATTCTTTCTAATAACACTTCCATCTAATGAATACATACTTTGTGTCAAATAAAAGACACTACAGTTATTATGTCTACCTCTTGTAAAATAATTTCTCTGGACTGCCTGATTTCTGTCATTAACACAATCATCAAACACCACACAATGTTTTTTCGTTTTATTTAGTTTACTAGGATCTTGCATATTGCCACTATCATCTATTAATTGTATCGATATGTGTTTATTTCTATTGGGTTCTACTAGTTGTTTATTTTTCGCTGCTTCTTCACACCAGGAACTTATTTCTTCTTCATACTCCGATTTTTCATATTCTTCAAACAGTGAAGCTATAGCTGATTTTGTAAGATTATTTTCAAAACCATATTTCAAAAATTGATAAATAGGTTGTTCTGCTGTTGTTGTATAAATGATAAGATTGTTATAATCCAAAAATTTGGGTGTCGTGAGAATTTTAAATAATAGATATGTTTTTCCACAACCTGATCTTCCACAAATAACTGATAAAACTTTATTTGACAAGTTATGATGATGATTGAATTTCACTTTCTTGTTTAGTGGATATTTTTCACAACTGCTTTCACTCATTTTTAAATCAATATTTTTTAATTATACCTCCCGAACCAAAAGATCTATCATAATTTCTTCACCTCCAAAATTTATTTCCTTTCCTTTCTCATCTGTTATTCTAATTGTAATTGAATTAATTGTTTTTCTTGTAACAGGGAAATATATTAATGATTTTGGGATGACATTCAAACTGTAACCAATCGGAACTGTAAATGCTGGATAACTGAAGATATTATTTGACAGCTTTCCATTAACATAACCACCTTCGATAATATCGCACTGAACGTTGATTGAATTTATTTCAGTTACTTTAGGTATATTTTCACTTATATGAAAACCTTGTGTATAGAGTTGCTTTTTAAATCCTAAGAGTCTTGATAAAGATTTGTCAATATTAAAATCAACTTGATGATCTTCATCTAAAGTAAGAGAAAATTTATTTACTGCTGGTTCAACTGCGAAATGTAATTGTTTCTTGTCTTTAAATTGAATGCCCAAATGTCTTTTTATTTCATTGGAAATCGATTCAACTTCATAAGATCCAGGAAGAAAAGTTAATTCTTTCCAAGTTTTACCTTGATCATTAGAATATTTAAATCGGTCATTTACATCTTTGATAATATTTTGTATAGTGTTAAATGTTGAAAAACTAGTTAGTGCTACTTCATAATGTTTGCCTTGTTCTAAGTGAATAATAGGATCTAAATGACAGGTATGGGATGAAGTAGTTGTTATAAATTTTAATGTCGTACTAAATTTTGATGAGGTTAAAATCTCGGTTAAATTTTCTAAATGCTTATTAATTTTTTCTAGTTCTGCCGAAGACATTTTTTAACTAAATTTATGACCTTCTTGCGCTGATTCTCATAATATGATTAGAGTAGTATTTGTACTCTTGTTCAGTTATAGCTCTGTTTTGGAATAGTTTATCTAAGATTGCATGCATTTCGTTAAAACCGGAATTATGTCCTTGTTCTGCTGCAGATAATAAAATAAAAAATCTATTTACTAATTCTTGTGGGTTGTCTGATAAAAATACAACAGGTGTTGAATAACCAGTTGCTGTTGGAACACTGGTTGATGTTGAATAACCAGTTGCTGTTGGAACACTGGTTGATGTTGAATAACCAGTTGCTGTTGGAACACTGGTTGATGTTGAATAACCAGTTGCTGTTGGAACACTGGTTGATGTTAATAATAATTGTTCTAATTGTTTATAACGCTTAAGATGTTTCCCAGTTCCAACCTTGTCTAACATAGTTTTGTATTTCAGTAGATCATCGGGGTGATAGTTATCTAAATCCGCTCCTCTTAATAAATCCGCGAAATTTCTGTCTAAACTGAAAGCTGTTTTGTCTGGTGCAAAAATTAAACTTTCTTTAGGATTTATAGATAATTCTTTTCCACCTAAGTATAATCTAAGAAATGACTTTCCATCTATAAATGAAGTAGAATGTTCAAATAGCATAGATTTTGGTAATTTCTTTTCTATGTTTGCTTCTAACAAACCATAATCATCCATGATGATTTTCTGCGCTGGATCCGCGATATCAATTCGTTTATCATGAACTACAAGTTCTTTCTTAATATCAGATTTAACTTGTTCAACTAATTTGATTTTGTCTTTCATATCGGATTGAACGCCAGCTTGTAGCATTCGATATTGTCTATATTTTTTCTTCATAATATTTTTCTGTTTTATTAATTCTTCTAGTTGTTTTATTTTTGTCTCATTGCTCTGCATTATTTTATAAGATAATATTTGAATTTTGTGGTAGCATTGGTACACAGCATAAACATTTTACTGAACAACTTATTTTTGTTCTATGGAACTTTGTTCTAACGTTTTTAATAAAGTTCTTATTTCTTCTAAAAAAGCTTCATTGTTTACTTTGTCTTGAGGTTTAACAGGAATTTTAGTTGCTTCTCTAGCTATTTGATCAAATTTTTCAATCTCATCTAACGTAATAACATTATCATCACACACTCTCTGGAAGTAGTAATGTAGTTTATCATATACTTCTTTGACATGTGCATGTTTCTTAGTTAAGGATTTTCGTTTCTTAGTCATTAAAGATTTATCTATCACTGTTGCAAGTGTCGTTGTGAAAACACCTGTACCTGTTAAAGCAGTAGCGACAACAGGAATTGTAAGAACGCCAGACGAAATGACAATAGTGAGAGCGCCTAAAGAAATTGTTAAACATATACCAACGCCTTGTGTCACATTCTTAGCTATGGTCCATCGTTTTCTTAATTTATTATAATGTTCTAGTTTAAGTAATAATTGGGCTTCCTTATCTTTCATGTACCTGACTCTATCTTTGTGTTTTGCTATATCCATTTCATATGATAATGAAGGATATAAAGGGGCTGATGGTTCTTTTGTTTTTTCATCTTCCATTTTTAAATGAATATTTTTGTTCATGGGTCATACTTTAAGGTACTTTCCTATTTTGTATCTATTTTAGCTGTTTTTTTATAAATTTCAGGAGGACCCTATTTTTTTGTATTTTTTCATTTTTTGTATCTATTTTGTCTGTTTTTTTATAATTTTCAGGAGGACCCTATTTTTTTGTATTTTTTCATTTTTTGTAACTACCTAGGTGTGGGATTCGGTGCTGAGCGAAGCGATGCGCCGAATCCTATACCCTATACTACTGTCAACCAGAGTGGGGTCAGTGCAATAAAGGGCCATCTCGAGAAAAACTGCGCACCGGCGACGTAGACGTCCAATCAACTCACCATTCACCGAAGTTTTCAGTGTGCTCCATCAACAAGCAAGCCTCCTCTTCCGAAAGAAGCAAAAGAACAATGGCAGCAGCATGTAGTGAAGCTTGTTTGTGCCCATCCGACTGTGTCCATCAACGCCATGGCTCAAATTGCATCTTCTTGCGCAAAATTCGCTTCTTCGGTAACGCACAGAAACAACAAGATCAATGACTATTCCATCGGACGAACTTACATTTCATCGGGGTTACTGACTGAGGGAGAGCAATCCCATGCGAAGTTGCAACATCATTTTAGAAACAGTCTCAACGATCCGGATGCTGGTGTATCATGCATGATTGATTTTTGGTCTGGAAGACATGAACATCGACTTTCTTATTTTGTTATTGTTGCTTGTGGACTCGATTATTATTGGCGTTGGTTCAGTTATCCACTTAAGATTTGTGATTTGAATGATGTACCACACGACGCTTCGTTCACTTTCAAAATTCTCGAAGAATGCATTAAGTCACCGGATGATGAAAAACAGGGTGAGCTCTCTCAACCCATCTTTATAGTTAGTGACAACGAACCGAAAATGGTCGCAGCGTTCGACGGCCGCTACCCAACGACGCTGAACTTGGGTGGTAGAATTGGTTGTACCGAACATTCCTTGTCGACTTGTGTCAAAGACGTTTTCGAGCAGTCTCCACCAGAATTACTAAGTGGCATGCTGTCTAATCTGACTTCTGTGGAATCTTTCTATAATGTACGCGACCAAAATGCGAAGCGACTGAAGCGTGCTATTCCTGATAAAAGCACGACTCGCCCATGGCGCTTTCAACATTCTCGACTTCGATCTGCGGTGGACAACTTCACTGTATTTCTGTCAGAAGAAGACTGTCATGTATCTGACAATTTGCCACCTTTACCTTCACTGAAATCTCTGTTGGATATTATGGAAGCCGTCAAGTGCCTCTTTGACAGAGTTGAGGTTGATGAGCCAACTTCTCATCTATCTTACCTGAACTATCTTACTTTGGATATTCACTTGTTCCAAATGCAGATTAGTGAAGAAGTGCCTGCCATCGCTCGGGAGAATTGCTGCCTTCTACGAAACCAGATGAGAAAGAAGCTGTGGCCATATTGTGGTTCATCATTTGCAAAAGCGGCTTGTTATTTGTCAGGCATTGATGTCTGCAACACTGCTTTGGATATGGTGAAAACTCTTAGATATTCCAGCAAAAAGACCCGAGAATTGCAGGTGTTCATGAATGAATAGGAGCAGGAGATGAAAGGATTCAAATCGAGTGTTGTGAACTATTTGAATCAGCTGCTTGATTCAATGCATATATCTGATATCCCCACGGACAAAGTCAGTGACAACCACGAACGTGAGCCCTCGACATCCAGCGATCCGTTTGAGACATTGTTTGCTCCGCGCCCAAAGCGCATGAAGACTTCGCTTCATGAACAACTTGAAACAGAAATGTTGCTTTTTGAGACCCTTCGTGTGGCCTCCAGACATCCGACCAATGATTTTTGGAAAGAGAAAGGACCACAAATGAGACTTTTGTCATAGTGTGCAAAAATTCTTTTTTCCACCCCAGTGTCATCGGCTTCTTTAGAAAGACTATTCAGCGAGGCGGAGATTCTCGTATCAAAGCTTCGAAAAAGGCTAAAGCCTGACAAGCTCAGCGCTATGATTTGCACAAAATATGCTTGTAAGTTAGAGACTGTATTACAATTCAGTTCCTAGGTTTGCATGAACATTTGTTATTCATTTGATATATTTCATAACAACGTTTGTTAATCCATTGACATTTTTCTAGTGCATCGGCTATTCTCTAGATTTTCATACCCGTAGAAACGTTTGTTAATCCATTGATATTTTTCTACAGCATCAGCTATTCTCTTGATAGCCTTCATTGCCGCATGGTAGCGTTTTGCGTTTGTTAATCCATTGATATTTTACTTCAGTATCTGCTATTCTCATGATTGTTTTTATACTCGCATTTTGTTTGTTAATCCATTGATATTTTCTCGAGTATTTGCTTTTGCCTTGATGGTTTTCAAAGTGACGCTTGTTAATCCATCGATGGTTTTCATTCGGCATCACGCGGGTCTCAAAGTAACGGTTGTTAGTCCATTGATAATTTATTGAAGATCCGCTATTCTTAGATTGTAGTACTGTCATTCGTAGGCCTTTATACATAATAGGGCCTACATTGGAGAGTTTTTATAATATGTAGCTTTCATCAATCCATTGATATTTTTTAATGTTTGATGCCTTTTTATCAGCAACGTTTGTCAATCCTTGGACAAATTTTCAATGAACGTTTGTTCTCGAATATAAATTTGTCTTTTTGCATTTGTGGCTTTATCATCAAAGTTAGATAGAATTGGAATTACACCGTACCTAAATACATGGGATGCGAGCGAGCGTATTATCACATATTCATAAATCAGTAGTTGTTTTCTGTTGATAAGTCATAGAAATATGCGTAGGCGAAGTATTGACTTCATTGCTTGTATACAGGCACTGTACTTGTATTGTAAACTTAAATATGATATTGCGATGAGCTAGAAGTTGGTCATGTTCATCACAAGTACGGCACCGCATGAAGTGAATCAGAGAGAATAGACATGCGAATATGTGTATGTATGGGCCTATTTGTAATCGAAGACTATTTCGAAGAAGTCGTCTTTATTGATTGACTGATCCCTGAAACAAAATGATAGATATTTTTGATAATTAGCAAAAGCTTGCAATTTTTGGAAATTACAAAATAAGATAGATTGATATGCCAATACTTTTTCATCCAAAAGATAGGTCAACTAAAAGCGCTTAATCTCATCAGTTCAATTACGAAAATCAGTTAATCGACTTGCAGTCCGAAAGAAGAGAACCATAAACCGTATATAGGAAGAGTAATGAGCCATGGGAATTCTGATGGGAAGTACTGAAAAATCCCGTGGGAATGGGATGGGAATGGGAATTCAAAATCAATTCCCACGGCAAGCCTGCAGAATCCTCAATTTCAATTTCAGGCAAAGCGGAATTAGGCATCAATAACAAGAGAGAGAGAGAGAGAGTAACAAGCTTCGTAACAAGCTGCAATGACTTCTGCAACATTTCCGAAGGCATGGCATTGTTTGAGATAAAATCCAAAGCCTCAGAAAGAAGAGACGAATAATGTCCCAACAAAGCATTATGAACTGCGGAACTCACTCGAAATGGATTCCAATTGGGCCCGAAAATAGTCATTGCTGAAGGCAGGATTAACACTGCTACTCAAAATATCCGTCTTACGTGTAAGGGAAGGTGGAAAGCCCTTCTGCAGGAACGATTGGTGGTGAATACACTTGACAATGATGAAGTGCTGTTTGGTAACAGGAAAAAGGTCACTTGGAATCTTGTGAGGGCGAGGAACATTCGCCTGATGGTGTCCCCTCCTTTGAAAACCACGTTGACCACCTTGACGGAAATGGCCCTGACGATGTGGAGGAACATGGCGAGGAGGAACTTGACGATCCTTCGCATGACGGCT
>CAJQUW010006111.1:0-115000 GCA_907163375.1 Prostheceraeus crozeri | reverse complement strand
AATTTCCTTGTCACTTGCTGAAAGTCAAAATCGGAGGTCGGTGACACAACTCGCTTTGCTGCATATCATTTAATCATTTCCAGACTGTCTTTCACGTATGTACAAAACATGATACATGTATTCTCTAAGACCTGAAACATTATTAATTAACCGTTCCTCCGATTAAATAATAGGATTAATAATAGCATTAATAACCTGCTGTTGCGTGTGATGTGTGAATAAAAACAATAAATAACTTCTTTAATAGCATAAACTTACTTTGTAAATAACATGATGCATGCTTTGTCTCCTCTGTATGTGATGAAATCATGATTAACTGTTGACATGTTCATGAATACTGTTATCATCATCTGCACATAACTCAGACTTTTTCAGACTCATTTCAATCACGACGCCATCTACGCAATTCAACGACGACCAAGGTGATAGTGTTTTCTTTTACCTTTCATTTCATTCACCCATCATATCATGTCAACTTTCATCTTCTGCCGATAATAGGACTTTGCATTGTTTGCATATATCCATAACGTTTGTACCCACAAGATGGGCAATAAACTTCGAGTTTTCAGTTTTGAGTTTTGAGAGAGAGAGAGAGAGATTAATTTGTTTCAAAATCACAAAGTAATAGACGTTAAATGAACTTGCGTAAATTACGTGTATTTACAATCACTGTTGACAACACAACAAAACAGTTCTGTCGGCGTTTTGTGCAACTTGCCTCAACAAGAATGCGACCGTTTCTTAAATGTGTCGTTACATCGTGCAGAGGATGATATGATTCATGACATTTAACGTAAAAATCTTCAAAGTATTTCAAACGATTCTTAAAAAGTTTTCGAAAGTGTTGGCACATTTACACATGTTAGGACATATAATCTTCTTTGCACGCCTAAAAATCTTGCGGATGATGTTCTTACAAAAATAGGATATTTTAAGTAGAAGTTTTGGGAAGGCCAAGTGCGGTGATGGTAAGTAAAAATATAGGCTATTATCAACTATATATTACGACCTTATATCCAAGGCCATCATCAGGTTCTGAATCATACATGATGGAGAAATCAATTTCAAATTTTGATCGTGAAATATATAGTTGATAATAGCCTATAATTTCATTTATCATCACCGCACTTGGCTTTCCCAAAACTTCTAATTTAAATTATGACGAGCCAAGGCATATTGGATCAAAAATAGGATAATTCTCCGAAAAGTTGAGCAGCATACATTAGCAAACTTTGTACATTTGAGATGAAGACAATCCACAGCTCGTCATGATTCAAAACTGTTCGCAAAACTCTCAGCATGTATAAGCGTTTAGAGCAACGTGTTTCAACATCAACAAAGTCTCGACAGTTTCACATTTGAAAGAAACAACTTTGGCAATGAATATAGCCACTGACAAAGCACAGTAAATTCAGTTCATTTGACTCGAGATCCAGGTCATCAGGTGAATGAGATTCGAGGTATGATAGGATAATTTTCACATTTTCACAATTTTCAGAAGGATCATCAGATGGACCAACATCAGCAATCTCATTGAGATCACGTACATTGATACCAGAATGTTTCAATAGAGAAACAATCTTGTGTAGGTGCTTTGAGCTTTGTCGCCTTTGTCTCGTTTGTGTGGGTAAGGTTCTCTACATTGTAGCATTACATCTGTCTCCCGTGTATGACGTCACCATCATCTCACGATCGTCTCGCAAACTATGACATCATTTATCAGTCACAATGTGACTTCGTATTGATTATGAAGAAACTTTTATGTGTACTCGTATATAACAAAGAGGTGTTAAGCTGTCAACAAAGAGTTGAGACTAGTAGCTGATCTTCTCAATTTCCTATCAGACAAGATCTTTATATGTGTCTCTCACTTTCCAGGAGTTGTTTGTATCCAATGAAAAAGTTCAAAAACACGAAGGAGGCAGCGCGCCGACGGACGGCACTCGGGAAAGTGTCCCCCATTTCGACCCAATCCGAGGAACGGGGCGGGTACCACCACACGGAGGTGGGAGGACATTGGTACCTGTTTCTGGTGTAAACGACAATGTCCCCCACTTACTGTGCTCTTGCCCCTCCCTCTCTCTACCCTAGTGTCAATCTTCGGGTCCTCGGGTTCTGTTTTTTTGTATCTCTGGCATTGCCCGTGGGGGGTGCGGGACGGGGTCGGGAAATCCAGCCAGCCAGCCTTATTCGGCCAAATCTCTGTTTTAACGGATCACTCTGAATGTGACCGAGTAAAACAAAACCGTAGTGGTCATTTAATAAGATTCACAAACAGCTTTTAGAGAAGAGCACATCAGAAAACAAGCATCGAGTGCTTTACTGCTTACACCGCAGTTGCGAATTCCGCGCAGTATCAAACATGATCTGAAATTCAATCAATTTCAACAATTTCCAATCACGGATGGATCTAGCAAGTTCACGAAACGGATCACACTTGTGGATTCCAATGGTTGATGTTTTCACATTTATCATTTTCCATAAATCAGAAATGCATCGAATAAATTTGGCAGTCCCAGTCCATTCAATCTACGTGTGGGAAGTTGGCGCAACCACTCAGCGCAACCATTTTTGTTTCCACTCCCAAAAATCACATCAACCATACAATTCGAGGTCGCTGATTATGTGCCACTCCTCGGTTTCACGAAATTGAATCTCCTTTGGCCAAAAAACGCAATTCAAATTTCAGATTGGTTGCGCTATTTTTCCAATTTTTCCGACTTTTATAATATTAGTGCATCTGGCCACAAAACCCATTACAAACGATGAAATATCCATGCCTAATTACGTGTCACGCAAAAAAATAATAAAAATAACCGATCTTCACGGAAAAAATCAAGTTTCAAAGATTTATTATACCAAAGTGTGAAGTTGGCGCAACCAAATTTCAAATGGAAATTACTGAGCACCCAAGCAGTTATGCATCACATAAATAACACCAGTGCGGGTGTGCCAGGTCAATATTCATCAGAATCGACGAAACACTCGTCGCTATTCACTCGCTAAATCAGAAAATATTAAACATCAAAATCACATGACAAAGCTTCTAATTAAATAATGCACATCCAGCGCAACCATTTTTCCATTCGAGTGTGCCACTCCTGAAATGCATGTTTCTTGTACAATTTGGGGTTGTTGATTTGTGCCACGCATCAGTTTTACTAAATTCGGCCTCCTTCACTCGGAAAACTCAATTCAAAGTTCAACTACATCACATAACAATTCCAACGCAACCACTTTTCAAGTTGAAATTACTCTGCTTAAACGCCGTTTCACATCAAGTAAATATCACCATCGGGTGTGCCAGGTGAATATTCATCAGAATCAATCAAATACTGGTAGCTATTCACTCGCTAAATCAGAAGATATCATCCTTCAAAAACACATGATTTCCTGCTATCTATCGGCCTAGACATGAGCTGAAGCTCAGATCAATTAGACAATTCGAATCAGCGCACCATTTTTCACTTCGAGTGTGTCGCTCCTCTATGTAAGTAAGTAAGTAATGTGTTTATTGAAAGAAAATAGAAATCAAATACACTGTATACAAGAGTCAATGACAAGATGGTTGAAATTGCGATTTCACACATGAAACTTTCTATTGCTGACCGTGACAGGCTGAAATGTACGTCAGTCTTTAGAAGTATGATATGAATTTCATATTTCAGTGCATATTATTCGGTCAAGAAAAATAAATAATGAACTATTTCCAAAATGTCTAAACTTCACCATTTACAACCATGCAGTACCACACAAAAAAGAGTTTTGGCGTCCTTGATTTGAAAATGAAGGCAGGCGAAATCTTCCAGTGCGTAGCATAACTGGTGGAACATATTCGTGAAGAGGATGTACGGGAGATCGGCACTTCGATAGAAAATTACATCCTAAAACGTTTCGCATCTCGTCAAAATCAGGAATGATATTGCATCTACAGTCATAGCCGCATATTACACGATGTGCGCGTTTACGAAAATTTTCAATCTTCTGAGATAATTCAGCCGACAATTTGCAAAATAAGGGAGATGCATATATGAATAACGAAACATTGCAGCTCTGAAAAACTTCAATCAATTTTTCTTTCGAAACAAATGGTTTGAGTGTGCGAATAACATACAAGCGACGAGTAGCAGACAATAAAATTTTATGAAGATGCTCATTCCATTTGAGATCGTCCGTTACAGTCACACCGAAAATGGTTACCTTTTTAGTTACCTCAATATTGTCATACATACACGAAATTATGTTACGTTTGCGATGAAAAAGCATCTGTTCACACTTTGCGGGATTCAAGAAAAGTTTATTCGTGATTGACCACTCAAAAATCTTAGACAAATGGTCCGGATTGGGATCGTCTATCGTACAGGATTCGATAAGAGTGAGATCATCAGCTTCTTTACAAGCTTTCCATTTCGTGAACCTATCAACATTGTGCCTATGAAAACTGAAAAAAGGTACGGTCCAAAAATAGAACCTTGGGTACACCTGAAGTGACAAGGGATGGTGGACCAACATTGTCATTAACAAGTAAACGCTGACAACGATTTGACAAAAATGAAAACAACCATGCAACAAATCCTCCATTGTAATTTTGCTCTATAAAAATATTCATCAGTCTGTTGTGATGTATCTTATCAAAGGCTTTTGAAAAATCCAAACATGTAAGCCTGACACACATATTTTCTGGGTCTTCCATGAAGGACGTAATAGAATTGTGAATATCTGTTAGAGCACTGCATGCTGAGCCAAGCGGCCGAAAGGCATGCTGATTTAGCCGGAAAGATTCGATAGCAGGTTCTTCATATTCAAGATAACGATGCATTCAAAAAGTTTCAAAATTATTGATAATAACGAGATTGGGCGATAATCATTGATTGTTGGTTTTCTCACCTTGGGAATTGGCTTCACATGAGCATTCTTCCAATACAGCGGAAAAGTTCGAGATGTTATTGAGGACTCAAAAATGTGTGCCAGAGGTTCACATATGACGTCAGCACTTTCGTGTAGAAGAAAAGCACTTATTCCATCATAACCAGTTGCTTGATTCGATTTCAAACGTGTAAGATGGTCGATGGACAACCATTGAATCAACATTTATGTCCCACTCTTCGTTCGAAAGATGTCTTAACTCTGTATCAGGCCTGTCATTAAAACATGAATTAAATACATCAGTCAATTCAGAAACACAAGAACTTCCTAATTAAATAAATTTTTAATTAATTTTCATCGGCATGATTTTATGATTCACTAAATTCATGTTTCATGTCTTGAATCTGAATAGTGAGTGATGTGGACCGATTTTCATCTTTCAAAGTTGTAATATCATGCATAATAATTATTACGGATGCATCCAAGTATCGTTCTTTCAAATTCCACCAGAGGACGTGAGAGTGATGGTCTCTAAATACATTAACGCACTCAGACGAGCACTAATTTTCATGATATTTTACAACTGATGAGAAATAATAGAAATGCCGATCGAACCTCAAGCAAGTGTAATTTTGAGTCAGTGGATGTATCAAAGCATCCATCAAGATTCAAAACTACCGAATTTAAGGTATTGAACATTACCTAATAATGCTAGTATTAATGAAACTCACATTATGTTTTCAATGTTTTCCAATCTCCTTCGGAGATTCACCCTGTATTATTCGACTGTATAGCGGTATGTAGATCTAATATTTGATCACATTTTGAAGTCACTTCAAATGACTTTTCAGCTATCACATCTAATGGTTTTCATCGAAGATGAAGATAATAGGTCGTTCAGTCGGAAGATGTGAATCAAAAAGCGTGTAGCGATGAAGATCGAGAACTATTTCCAAAATGAAGAAATGCACCGGCATAATTCGAAAATTGGTTCTGAACGTCGAAATACGACAGAATCCTCTGAATATCCAAAACACAAATGACTGACTGGAGGCGTCGTTAATAGTTTTGAAATTTCATAAGCTTAAGACCGTAGAAAGATATACTAATTGACACTCCGGTGCTGAGGTGTCTGATGAAAGCGAAAACACGCACGATACACCGCGGTAGCAAATGAATGACGCCTGGATGCAGTATACAGCTTCTCTCTGCTCCCATACTTTGTCATGTGACTCATTGAATGAAGGCCGGTTGTATCATTAGTTTGGCAGGCGATTGACGAGGTAATTTAAACTCTAGTGGAGATGTATAGTCCTTAGTCGTGCAATTATAGGAGAGAGAGAAAGAATTTTACCATCAACTTGAACAACTAATTCATGATTGATCAACATTGTTCTGAAAATCGATGCAATTGTAAATGTGCAATTAATTACAACTATTGAAGTAATTGTAATTGAATATAATGTAAATGTAATTTCACTAATTGTAGCCTAATTGAAGACTTTTATTTTAAAGTAATTGTAATTGTAATCAAAGATTTTGATTTCAAAGTAATCGTCGTGAGTTCAACTGCAATTGTAATTGAAGAGATTGTGTAGGCTACTTGTTCCAACCTGGAAGTCATACAAACATTTTTACCTACTGCTTGCTATAGCTAGGCTACTTTGTCAGTTGGCAAAAATTCGGCTCAGATAAGTAAATAAATGTCTATCAATTGGCGGTAGCAACCCTGTGGGAACGCATCTTGCTAATATCAACAGATTATCTGGCGAGGTAGCGATTTTGTGGATAATTTTTCTAAAGGTTCATTTTCGTGTAAAAACTATCTCCGCATGTGAAAATGGTCATCATCTATCCAAAAACATCTGTAAAATTAAAAAACGACAGTTTTCGAAAAAGTTGCTATAATTAGTTGATAGATATTTGTTTACTAATGCGAGCTGATTTTTCGCCAAGCGGCGAAATCGTGGATATTGTAGTAACTGTGGTAAGTAGTAATGTTCGTATATTACCTTCACATGAAAATATATTGTATACTCAGTCTGATCTGATAAAAGGGATATTTTTTTAATTCACGAAGGTTTAAACTAAAAAAAGTATTGATCTTCCATAAATGTCGCAGTAAATACTATGATATTATTCAAATATTTGTCATTGTTGTAAATTGTTGAATGTCAAGAGATGTTATGAAAATTGATATAAGTGGATTCTCTATATGCTTATCATTATCAAAGAATGATAGTCTGCACTTATTTCTTGGATAGATTAGCCATATGTGGGTGATGGTGAGGAGGTGAGGGAGAAAATAGAGTCTAGGCTGTACAGCCGGATTACTAAAGAAAATAAGAGAGAAAGTCAAAAGTGAAAAGTGGTACACAGAGCGCGAATTGTCACCGGCGAACTTCGCCAGCGAATATGCTAAAAATTATTACTGAACTATTACATGGCAATATGTAGCTGATTATCTGCAAGCTTTTCGCCAGATTCGTTTCCACAGGAAACTTATTCGCCACAACTTTTGAGTCTTAGACGTAGGCCTACTTATAAAAAAGTGGGCTATTTCCACGAGTACGATGGTATTATCGCTAAGTAAATAAATTTAGCCACAAAATCGCTAATTCATGAGATGATTTTTTGAGGCCTAAGCAAGCGACGTTCCCACAAGGGAGCTACAGGTCAAAAAGTCGCGCCAATTAGATGTCGAGTTTTGAGGCGAACATGTTTGAGGCCAGTTCAGCACCTTGAAGTGGCATATATATTCCGATATAACTTTTGGGCACACAGACGTTGGTCTCTCAAGCGTGTGTGACTGGCCAAGCGCGCGCATTGCAGAAGTACTTCGTACCAGCAGACACACGAACTTCAATGGTCAGATTGCAGGCAGGCCTGTCAAGTGAGTATATCTTGAGGTAAGAATTCAGGCTTGAATTTCCATTACGCTCAAAGGAAAATTGATCTTCTTGCCCCTCGGGACCTGTTCTGGTCGTGACCATCAATATTGATGAAAGTCTAGACCCCAAACACGCAGACAAAGGTATTTATGTCTGTGGTTATTCCACTTAAATGAAGATTTCATTAAAATGACAAAACTTCGTATACATGGCAACATTTGTTTTTATTGACAAAACTTTGGACACTGTTCAAGGTAATGTCGGGAGTTATACAAGGCTTCATTAACGTCCTTCTTAAGATGGGATGATCACTCGAATAACGGAATTAACACCATAGGGAGAAATGTGTGCAACGATTAAACAGATTCCAAAATGAAGTTCATTTCTTTCCTAGCCACATACACACTGCCTTCGAACAAAACATGGCAGAAATAAATGCGGGCTGCAATTATCAAAAACAAACAAAATAAAGAACATCTATTTCGGAAGCTGTCAAGACATAACAACTCTCAGACTATTTTGTACACCTAACATAAATATCTCAGTCGAATGCTACACAACATCATAAGAGAAATGATTCTGAAATTGTCTTTCAAAGCATTAATTTGCGTGTTAAACCTTAAGATGATGCCCCAAGAGCCTGCGCATTTCTATCAATATTCGGACGTCGATAGACAGTTGAAATATGGAAGATTGATATGTCCATAGAAGGTGAACTGTTAGATATCTATGCTACCTATGTTAGATATTTGCAGTGCTTTATCATTAGCGACGCGCCAACGACATAACCATCGCCTCACAAATATCATTTACAGTCACATGGAAACGAAGCAAATTCATGTACTCGTAAGTATTTCATCTAAATGTGCAATCATATTGTTTATTTCAATTAATATTCGAAGAAATTAAATAGAAATGGTGGGATCACAGGATCACAGGATAGCATTCCCGGGATATTTAAGGGCTAATTGGCTATTTCGCTTAAGTTTAAGGGCGATTCCCGGGATGCCCGTGATTCCCGGGCTCGGCCGCCACCCTGTTAATACAAAACACAAAATCTGAAATCTACTACAGTAATCTTCTACAGCAATAAATCTATGAACAAAATTGGGAGCATGCAAACCTATGATCTAGTAGACTTAAGAGATATGAACTAATAACAACTGAGTAAATAAGAAGCAAAACAGAGACTAAAACTATCAAGGTAAGTAAAGGGTGGAAAAAATCTTTTTGCGAACATAAGTCGCAGGGGTGGGCCGCCATACTTGGATCTGTGACACATTTTGTCACATCTTGATATTCGAGGTTTGTCACATATCGATGGGCGCAACTATCACATTTTGTCACATGTTGATGAAAGCACATGGCTAAAATTTGACATATGCCGGTGCGCAGAAGATATACAGTTATTAATTTTGCCTTGAAGGCTGTTTTTTTTTAAGTAGAGCATTTGACGTAATACTGTATTCATACTACGAGTATATATCAAAAGGGGTTATAACGAGGCAGAATCATAGGATAATTACTACTTATTATTATTATATAGTTCCCTATGGGTGGTCTCCGTGGCACAGTGGCTAAGTGCTTGGCCTAGCGATCTTTCGGTCCAGAGGTCGAGCCCGAAAGTGTCACTGGAAGCAGTGAGGAAGAGCATCCAGACTAAAAGACTTCAAGTCTCCAGATTAAAGTCTGACTTATGTCAGCACCATCCAAGCCTTTAGTATGGGGGAGTAGCGACGTTGATCCATCATTTCATTCCCATGGAGAATTGCCATTGAAAATGTACAATATTTACCCCAAGATTTGGGGTAATAACGAAACAGAGCATGGACAGAACCGAGCTCGAGACACATTTAACTTTGTTTTAAGTGAAAATGCACTCAAACCTTGTAGTCTTACTACAATTGATTCTTTTTATAGTATCGAATTTATTTGTGAGTATAATTTATGACAAATATGATTGCATAATAAACATGTACTCGGAAGATGTTTCACCATGTGAATTCACAGACCATATTATTACACAGAAAAGAGGAAAGCTTCGTTTTCAGTGAATAAATGCCACTCCGTTTTCAGTGAATAAATGCCACTCCGTTTTCAGTGAATAAATGCCACTCAGTTTTATAGCGATTACTACTACTGTTGTTCAATATTCAGATCAGTGGTAAATATAAATACATACGCGTGCATTATAGGAAGTATACATTCACAGGGACTCCTACGATCTGGACATGACAATCAAGAAACGTATGGCCACATACAGTAAATGTTACAATTGGGCCATCACAACACGTTGAAGTCAACTTTGAAAAGTCGGACAAATAACAGCACGACTTGCCTGGCGGAGCAAGTACAAGTCGCCATTCGGAGCAAGAAAGGGGGAAAATATCAATCTTGCTTATCCCTAATGCAAATTATCATCAAATAATATAGGAACAGTCGAATAATGAACTCCTGGAAAGCATGACCTCACTGTCATTCAAACCAAGTTAATCCTTCTCTGTGAATTTGCTCATACTTTGTCAGAAGATTTTTTCCGTGAATTTGTCACATTTTATTTTGAGATGAAAAATTGCCACATTGCACGAAGAAGTTTTTAATTTTATCAAAATGAATTTAGTGGCTTCATTTTTCATAAACTAAGGAAAGCAGAATCACTATTTAAAAAAATATTTTCTACTAAATCTTCAGTGATATATTTAGATACAAAGCTTGCTAAACATGTCCTACCTCCATTCACAGCTTATCACTTTCAGGATTCTAACCAGGAAACATCTGGTGGATAACTTATTTGATAACTTTTAAAGTTCTATTCAATAATCACAGTAACTATGATCAGGGATGCCACTCTTATCAAAAATAAAAACCGGAAAGTCAAATCGGAATGGTGCCCCTAAAAAAAGCTCCCCTTCACGATCTCAAGGGGCCCCTCAAGATCTTAAAAGGCCCCTTCACATTCTAAAAGGACCCTTCACGATGTCAAAGGGGCCCCTCACAATCTTAATTAAGGGTCCGCTTCACGATCTCAAAAGGGGCCCCCACGCAATCTTAAGGGTCCGCTTCACGATCTCAAAGGGACCCCTCACAATCTTAAGGGTCCGCTTCACGATCTCAAGGGACCCCTCACAATCTTAAGGGTCCGCTTCACGATCTCAAGGGACCCCTCACAATCTTAAGGGTCCGCTTCACGATGTCAAGGGGACCCTCACAATCTTAAGGGTCCGCTTCACGATGTCAAGGGGACCCTCACAATCTTAAGGGTCCGCTTCACGATCTCAAAAGGGACCCCTCACAATCTTAAGGGGCCGCTTCACGATCTCAAAAGGGACCCCTCATAATCTTAAGGGTCCGCTTCACGATCTCAAAAGGGCCCCTAAAATGCTTCAAAATCCAAGTTATTTGTTCCTTGGTAGAACATCTTCCCACTACGTATTTTACTAAAAAAAGGGAAATTCCGGTTAAAACCAGAAGAGTGGCAGCCCTGTATGATACATGAACTCAAGCCTTAATTAGTACGAATGCTAAGGTTGTGTAAAAAATGCAAGCATTACAAGAAAATGCTTCTATGAAGTTAAATCAAATTTCAAACCAAGGGCATCAAGAATAACTGTTTACTGCCTCTGTCCTACTTTGATCCTTTCACCCGACGTAGTATTGGCGAGGTAGGAAGCACGAAAACCTTTTCTTGCGACACAGGCAGGAGATAACATCAATACATACTTGTTTCACTTTCTGTGACAGCTAAGATGCGAGTCGTCGACGATATTCTAGAGCTATATGTTAAACACCAACGGTGTGAAGTATGTTTGCTCTATTTCCAGCACTCTTTTCTGTCGAATTTTGTCCGGTTACTCATACTTAGTTCTTAAATTTCCTGGTATAATTTACTATCGTTGACTTTTGAATTTTGAATGATTTTTCTATAAGCAAGCGGGTTGTCATATCGGCCAATTCAGTCAACAAAAATAAAACTTTGTTTTAAACAATAGTTCTAAAAATATAAGTATAAAAGTATCAACGAACGCATTTCTTACGATTGCTTACTACTATGCATTTATACAGTCACCTTTTGTCAGATGAGATGCCTCTTTACTTTTGTACTTCAAAAAACACTATTTCGGTAGAAACATCTCTCTAAAACATTAGAACTTTTCCAGATCGAAAGTCTTTCACAAGAAAGCACGCTGTTAGTAGTATCATGTGAGAGATGTTCATAACTTCCTGTCATTTCAGTATATCATTAGTTATTGGGTTATTCAACGAGTAATACCAACTGCAATAGCAAGGTTTTTGGTACAGAATGTTAACGAATACAAATGAAATGA
Source organism: Prostheceraeus crozeri (assembly GCA_907163375.1). Lineage (NCBI taxonomy): Eukaryota > Metazoa > Platyhelminthes > Polycladida > Euryleptidae > Prostheceraeus > Prostheceraeus crozeri. The sequence continues at coordinate 102,918 of CAJQUW010006111.1, read as the reverse complement.
AAATCTACGTCGATCAAAACAATTACGACATCAACGTGAAGGTTAGGGAGCTGATCATTGAAAATTAAACGAAAGAAGTGCTCGGCATGCGTCTAGAAGTCGATTGCTTTGTCATGAACGAAACACAAGAACATAGTCGACAACGTCACATGCTGATGCCGAATGCCCCATGGTGTATTCGTTGAGGTGTCCGCGCCAGATTGACAGCAAAGTTCAAGGTTTTTCATCCATCAGGGACACCCATTGGCGGCTGAGGTCAATTCAAGAATGAATGGAAGCAAATTAATTCGGATAATCATCAAGAGGCGTTCATAATCATACCGCGAGTTCTAAGCACTCGGAATTTCATTCACTGTGATCAGACAACAACTCCTAAAACCGGCATGAATGATCTCGGCAATGGAGCTTTCCAGGCATGTACAAAGTTTCTAACAGGACAACTTTTAGACACATTGTTTTGTTTTGTCAGTGTGTGGTGTGAGCGTAGACATAAATGGTTTGAAACTGTCGATGGATCGATATCACGGATTTTGAAGTGCACGATATGACAGGGAACTGATTATGGTTTGCTTGTAGTCCAAAAATATTTCTATGTTGCAAGCACTTTAATTAACGTACAACTTCACATCGTCATCAACCAGTTGCAAAGTTTTGCCTTGATTAGATATCATGGGATGATATCCCAGCCATTCAAAATACGTGGTTTTGGTTTCATGCATACAGAAAGAACGTAGGAAGTTCAATGACTGACACTACACGGCCTTTTCAACGAAGTCTGTCAAGCAATCATATTTTCACGATTACTCTGCAAAGGCAAAGCCATGCATTTCAAGATGTTATAGCTAGAATTGTTAGTTTTCTTCAGATATCTAAAAAAACTTAAAATGATGACAACTTGTGACGGCCAAAATAGTCTCGCTAGAACTTTGCAAAGATAATCTTTGTGTAATTCATGGAAAGAATTGAATGAAGATTTGATTGATATATCACAGTTTGAAGTTCCTGTGATAAAATTTGTCGGTTATTGTAGATTTGCTGATAAGTTTGTAAGCGTTAATTGAATGATTAAGTCAATCAAATCAGCTGCAATCAGTAACACCGATTAAGTTGGTGAATGCACAGGAATCATCTGCTTCGTATCACTTCGCGAATTCCTCATCAGTCGAAGTATGACAATAGAGACAATCTCAAACGAAGGAGTTCCCATGTGAAATTCCACGACAAATGCCATGCACATCAACTTGATATTCTTCAGCGTATGTCCGGTCATGTGCTTGTTGAAAGAGTAATTCAGTACACTGTAAACTCCAGGACACGAAATTTTGCTTGAATTAGGCACGAAATTAAGGCATCAGTTCTAACCAACACAAGGCACGAGTAGGCACGAAGTTCATAATGCCGTGTTCGTGCCCATTGACTTTTCTTTCGATTTCATAGGATAAACATATAATTAGTTTGGTGCCTATAAGTGCCTAGTGGCGTCTACTGGTGCCTCGAGGCACTAGAAAGACACTAACTAGGTACTAACTGGCACGAAATTTCGGCTTCGTGCCTAAATTAGTACCCTACAGTTTACAGTGTAGGAGCTTCCAACTGTGACCATAACTGAAGATGTTTCGGGTCTAGTCCATGCAATCTTACAACACCTAGATCTCTGGATCTTATACTGAGATAATCAAGATATCTATGGCGTCGTATCATCCCAATGATTTCTGACCAGAAGCGATGTATTCTCCGAGACGAAGGCGAGTTGTCAACATCACAAGAAATTGATTTGAATTTCACATTCACGAAATCAGTGGGTAAAACGTATTCATTTCACGACTTCAGAGCCATGCATTGTCAAGTGTTCCTGGTTCTGATGATAAATCAAATCTGAGAGTTAATCAAACGCTTTCACTGGAATGATACTCTTTTGAACAACATGCTTTGACATACTAAGACGTCGTTTACGATCTGTGCGAACGTGCATTATTCGGTAAATTTGCAATGCATCGTTGGAATAATGCAGAGCTCCACAGAGAGTTCCTGAGGCTTTCACGAGCATTTAACAATGTCAATACACTGCTTGCTGGTACACTTTACACTGGTAATTGCACTCGTGGCATAGATGTTTGCCCCTCCTTCGGTCTCTGCTTCCAAACGACAGATATCTATGTCTCATGTGCAGTTACAAAGCTATGGACCTGTATCAGAGCGTGTGGATGAAATAGCCATGATGAACACAAGTGATTTACGGCATCACATGAAGCACATGCAGTTCAAATGACAATAATCTGACCAGATTTTCATCAGTTTCGAGAACAGTGTCAGTTAACTTCAACTGGATTCGCAATCCGGTGCACACTTATGTACCTCATTGAACACAACAGAGGATCCACAAATCTTCAAATCATGTTGAGTGAGATTTATAGATCAACTTTAAACAAATCATTGCTGAGACGTAATTGAACACCATTGAATCAATGCGCGCACGACGTTGATGATTAGAAAGCAATCAGTGAGAGACTACGGGGTTAGCAAACTCTTTCTTACCCAACCAACGAAAGTAGCAGGAGGGGCACTTTTGGAGTTCAGGAGATAGTTTCTCTAGACAAGCAAGCAGGAGACATATCACCGCAGAGGTCAAGGTAAGGAAAACAGGGTTCAAAGCAAACTGCATTCAATTCAATACGGCTACATTGGAACATTGGAATAAATATCAGATGAATTAGTAACCCATTTCATTCGAAATAATCGTTAGATCATCGCTGGCAGTGTCTCAATCATTTAAATAATTAAATTTAAGTAATTAATACGTGTATCAGGTTTTAAGGATTATATTTACATTTTATTGACTAACATGATATAATCCGTGTTGAAAGCGGGGTCTATCCTACCTTGTCAATAAAAACAGTACAAACTTCAATAGCTAGCGATGAACCGACAACAGTCAACAAAGCGGAAGATCTTTCATCTGCTGATATCACTATCTGGAACGGTTGATATCGCGAAATGGCATCTATTTAAGTAAATGACATCATTTTATTATTTCCGTTATGTATCACATAGAAGAGAAAATACACAGTGTCATAAAGAGAAGCTATCTATGTTCACTGGGATAATTTTTCGCACTGTTCTCACACATTGACAGAAGACCAATGAGAACGCAAACATCTCCAATTTGCTAAGATTCAAAAATAGTTCTTTGTCAAATGTTTGATTTGATCTGGAAGTGTCTCAACTACGATTATCAGAGGTGATGAATTCGGCTATTCCTTATTTTCCACATCGCTTGCTACTCATGCTGCTTTCATCAAGATGCGGTAAATGTCTAAAAATAATTTTCTTCAATTTTCTCATGAATATAATGAATATAATGGACGCTTCAGCAATTTAACAGTAAATGGGGGAGAAGATTCGACAAAATTTCAAATAAGTTCATTGATCAATTGAATTGTGGTTTCAAGAGTTTCCTATCAGAACAAGTCACTTCTGTGGTACAACTTTGACAAGTCTTCGAGTAATCAGTTGTTTTGTCACTTACAGACACATTTTTCTACAAGTAGACCTGTTCTTTGGAAGAGATAATCACATATCATTTTGACTGAGGAAACCCAATTCGTATGATGAATATCATCAGCTAAAGCGCTTTCCAATCCAGCACTGCTAGCCGCTTTCGAGACATTGGACTTCATTATCAGAATTACTTGAGATATACACAGCGGCTTGGATCATCGACAAACCAACGCTTGGCCACTTCGACGGACCTCGTTATCCCTTATACGTCATCCAGCGGCAGGTGGTCGTCAAAACACGTCGCTCTCGCTCTTCTCCCTAATCCATGGACGATTCCTATTTGAATCCATATTTTTGGATGGCAGGAAATATTAGAAAAAATCTTTTCTCCCATTTCAAAAGCCTTTTTTAAAGAAAATTTAGCAATGCTTTAAACATTGGAGACACTGCCAACGCATTCAACCGTTCACATTATTTTGAAATCATTTTTTGATAAAACGATAACATTAAAATTTGATTGGGTCTATTGGGTCTGGCAGGAGCAAAATATGCACGTAAGAAGCTATGTTTCTATAAATCAAATGATCACTATCTGATTACTACTAGAAATATTGTGACAGTAGTCTTACATATACACATTATCATGCAAAAGAATGACAACCTCAGCAAATCCCGTTATAACGAATTTCTGGGGTTCACAATATAATGTTCAAAAAGTAACAGTACACCTGTTTGTTTGTGAATTATCACTACTAAACGCAGACCTGCCAACATTCACATTTGCAAAATCGGGACATGGTCACTATCATCAGGTACGCAAACTAACCCATATACATTTAAAAAGTCTACATTATTTTGAATATTTTATTGAGCACAAATACATTAAAATACGACTATTTGAGACAGTGAAATCATAAAATATATATGACATAATGTATGACTGTGAAAAGCGAGTGGCATCTTATGAGCACGATAACACACATATATCATAGTACACATGTGAATATGAAATGCGCGCAGAGCAAATTTTTGAATTATTTTGCTAGACTTATTCAAAAACTGACTAGTAAAAATCTTACGACATAAAAAATTAAAATATCGGGACATTTGTCAGAAAATCGGGACTGCTGAAAATGGCAATAAAATCGGGAAAGTTGGCAGATACCGATAGAACGCTCAGTTAGCGCACTCCTTCATGAAATGACGCTACTCAAATTAAACTGAGTTTTACAAAAGAACTTTTTTTGGACAACAGCAGTAGATAAATATCACTGATAATTCGATTTCTATGACTATGATAATGGCGTAAAACAACAATGAGCTGGCTTACAAATCATCGTTCCATTATAGAAAGCTCAAAGTGTACGCTACTTTAACAATCATAGTGTTGTTTCTGAAAATAGTTGGCAAGTGTTTCCGAATAAATCCATACTACACCATTGTAAATATCAATTGTTCTATTTCTATGTCCAGAAATAAACGCCTGCATACAATGAACACATTGCACACAAGCACAGTGCGATAAGAAATTGTAACAGCCATGTATCGTAAATTCTTCGAAAATACTTATTACACGATGAGGGTCATTTATCGTCCGTCGACCAATAACAAGGAAAGCACATACAGAAAAGTCATGCAACCTGGAAGATCTGCAACAGCACATTTGGAACATTGCACAGCAGAACACTGCTGATTTCATCGCAGTAGAGAATAAGAAAGCGGATTGATTTGTGCACTCCAGAAAACAGAGGGCATCTCTAGCAGCTTCGGTTGCCTTGGGCTTTGTACGTAGATATTCATAAGTAATTTTCGTTACCTTATATCTGTCGATAATTGTTGTCCTGATTTTACTCGTTATGTCAATGATTCTCGTCCTTTCTCTGATGTTCTCGTTCCGCATTTTGTCCTTCCTCGTGATGTTTAACATTGTTCTTTCCATACTTCTTTGTGCCACAGCCAGTTTCCATTCTTGTCGTTTTGTTAGTGTCCACGTTTCTGCACCATACGTCATTGATGGCAGTATGACCGCATCAAACAACCTTCGTTTCAGACATATTGGGATGTTCCGGTGCTTGAGTAGTTCTCTGTATTGTCCGAAACTTCTCCAACCAGTATTTATTCTGTAATCTATTTCTCTGCCAATTTCGTTATTTGTATTCATTTACTTCTTCTAGTATCTCTCCATCAATTTGAATTCCTTGTTGCGTTGTTCGCTTTGCTATTTCAGAACGATGAAGGGATACTGGGCAGGACACCTAGCCAGAATGAACAACAACAAATGGGCCAAGAAAGTAACGAATGGACGCCGTTAGAAAAATTAAGGCGAAGAGGAAGGCCAAGGAGAAGATGGAGAGACGATATTGAGGAAAAGAGCTGAATCAACTGGATTCAGAAAGCGCAAGATCGAAGAAGCTGGAGGAGGGAGTGGAGGCAATCTGCCTGCAGTGGCACGAAAGGCTGATGATGATGATGAATTGTTGTCCCACACCTCTTACTCTGACAGTTTGCTTACCATTTGCATGCCCGAGCGCAATCTAATTCTTTGGTCAACAGCGCAAGAGCATATCTCTACGCAATCCCTCGTCGATCTGCAGAAAACGGTGCAAAGCTTTGTTTTCCAGTTCATCCAAGCGCATAGGATGACTCAATGTACAATTTTTTGAAAGTGCCCAAAAGGAAAAAACATGGCATTGAATCTGGTGATATCAGAAGACTTTCCAAAGCCTCCCATGACTGTCAATCCAAGATTTAGGAAAATTGCTGTTTACGATTGCTGTTATCTACGATGGGTCTGTGGTAGTCCCTAGTCACCCGTCCATGGATATTTATGGATGATTTCATGCATGTATCAGAAATTAATCATGCATGGGAATGCATGATTCATGCATGCCCATGCATGAATATTATCCATGATTTATCCATTAAGTATCAATGATTTATCAATTAAGTATCAATGATTTATCAATGTGACATTTGATGTTGCTCAAAAAATCATGCATGATTTTACGATGCACTTGATGAAGTTGACCATGGTCCCCAGGAAGGTGGAATGCGCTTTTAAACAGCACGATCGCTACAGAATTGAATTCTCCAACTGAGTGTGGAATAGACCAGTTCGTGTTAGAAATATGCAATGATTCATTGCACAGCTAGTTGCCGACTGGGGTGCTCGTAACCACAAATGGGTTCTTCACATATATTTCTATACAATTCATTTCTGCATCGATCATGCGGTTCAAAAAATGAATTTCACCAACCTGACGCGCCATTGCGCTTTCATCAATTGCATGGTGAATCATATCTGATTTGCATGCTAGAACTACCTGAAATTCACATATTAAGGAAATAATACATAGCTCATTATGGCATGAATAGATTTTATCTATAACAAAAAAACAATTAATCAGTATAAACATGGAGGCTAAAAAACATAACGAAAAAAGTTTACTTCATATAAACTTGTTCGCTAGTCTTTCTCTTTACAAACATTGCATTCACGATAATTATGGTGACATAACGTTAGCACATTGCAAGACTTGAAAAATGCATATACACGATAGATGTGATGATTATCGGTAAGTCATCGGTATAATTTGGCATCATAAACAGAAGTGTGTTGCATTAAGTCATTGTGAAAAGAAACACGTTGTTGCACTTCTACTGATAAAAAGACGATAATATCAAGTTAATAAGGCAAGTCAATCGACCGCGCTTCGAGTCACTGACACTTCAAGGGGCCATAGGCCTATATGTATAGTAATAAAACGATAACCACGTTTGATGTCGAAGATTCTGACACAAAAGTATGACATGCATAAACTCAATGGATTCCAAAAAGACAAAGATTATTTTGCAGTATTCATCCCATACAATTCGCACGAAATATTGAAAGATCAACCATAGATAATCAATCCAATTGCACACATTGACGCAGTGATCAGCAACGAGTACCGAAAGTTATAGAGGACAAAGGAAGTAAAGCATCAAATGTGGAGATCACCACGAGCATTAACCACCTGCAACGAAACAAAAATTATGTCATTTTAAAACCATTGTAGGGGCTGTTTGCAATTGACGTCAAATAGGAGGGGGAGGGGCTTACTCAAAATTGACATTTGATGGTTGACTTTTACTGAATACATGATAGCAACTAGTATACCAGATTTTCCAAAAATTCACACTTGTCTCTTTCAAATTTCGGGACACGCGCGGATCATTAGACAGATTCTTTACTGATGTAAGATGACCAAATTGTAGCTGAATAGAATATCATTTTCAAATGATCATTTAATTGTTCCGCATAAGCAGCCTACTGTTTTAAAAAATCGGAAATAGCCGATGCTGTTTGAGTTGAAAATATATTCTCAAATTTTCTTCGTCCCCTGACGCGGTCTGAGACAGACGAAAGTTTGGGAATATATTTTCAACAGCATCGGCAATTTTCGATTACCTAAAGTGATCATTTATTTCCATTCATATTTCTAGTTCATTATATAATCACGTGCTTTTTATCTATCAATATTCGATAAACTCCTTTTATATTATCTACATCGAACACTAAATGATGAAAGTCATGTAACGACTTAGAATTTCTGAGCTGCAGAGAAAAGAGAATGACCTAATCCCATTTTCAAACAGCCACAAATTTTGAAAATGATTCCTCTTTTAAAATACATACTTTAATATACAAGTAGAGAATGAGCTGCCAAACTCAGAAGCACCAATTATAACTTTTAATGGAATTGGAAGAACATGTGTATCCGGGAAAACGACCACCTTCAACGTCAATCCACACGAAAATGCCTGTTAAATGATTATAATAACTGCAACTTACCAGGAATAACGAGACCACTTTAAATGAGCTGCAGAAAAGCCCGAAACATCCCATGGAATTGAGAGAATACGTGTAATGGGAAAACAGCCATCTACAAAGAAGGGATTAAGTACAGACTGATCAATAGCTTTACATTTACAGAACGACTATTACACAATTAAATCAAAAATTCCAATGAAAAAATACATGCACTTAAGTTTTTCACTTTTATCTACAGAATTGCCATTTAATATTAAGTGCAATTATATATAGATTTAGATAGTTCTATATATAACGAAATTATCAACCGAACTTTTGATATGGCATATTTGAATTAGCTAGCATTTCTCAGTTAATATCATTTGATATTAACCGGACTGTTCAAGGTCAATGACATACGGTAGTCTAGTCATGTCAAGTTTTGATAATGCCATGAATTTGGAATACATGCACATGTACTCGCTACGCAAATATATTTTGGTTTGATCAGTCTGAAATTGACAGATATTCTCATCTGGTACAGAAGGAAGGCACAAATATAAAAAGAAGAACTGGGCCTACATGTAAATAATATCAGGATATCTGTTGAAAACTGTAAAACATGCGTGTGTATTTAACGAAAATCAGAAAACAATTAAAAAAATAAATCTACTAGTGCAAAAAGTCTAAACATAACAACTCCTTAATTACATCTCTACACAAATTTGCATCATCTTCTTACTTAATATGGGGCTACATAAGTATAAAAGCAATGAGTAGACTTTTGAACAAGATGCCAACAAGACGGCCCCAATCATTACAGCAATCCTTCACTCGTTCACAATCAAGTCAATGTCATCATCTATAGAGCTAAGTGAACTGTTACAATCTTTAAACACGGGGTGTGAAAGACGGATTCTCAGTTTTGTGTGTGTCGGTGCGTATAAGCTGAATACTCGCTCCGTACCAGCAGTGGATGGAGGGCAACTGTGGACAGCAGCTGCAAGCTCAGCAAATTTCCACAAAGACGTTTTCATCTGCATTTACTTGGACGAACCGCCAAACTTGACGCCTTACATATATTTGATTTCACTTGAAAAAACAGGTGATATGAAAGATATGCAAGACAATAAATCAGTTATCGTCCGCTAAGCTCCTTTATCCTTTTACCGACGACAAGCAGATTTAGATGTTACCTGACTTCTGACTGCACCCTGATAAATAATGGTCTTCAAGAAAGAAACCTTCACCGAGCGCAAACATCACTGATAAACAGGGGCAATGAAAAATTAATTTCAAATAATTGCTAGGGATTTGCTACAAGTAGGTGCAATTAATTAATTTCTCAATTGACGAAATTATGCTGACAATCCATTTGATTTTTTGGATAACGCGTATCCGCTAAAGATTTTCATCCCTGTTATGCGAAGTTGCATGCTCTCTATCAATATCAATTTTTGGAGGCTGTCATGGTATTTAATTTTTAAATTTAAATTCTACAATCATTCGCAAATAAGAATGACCAATAAATTCACTATGACTGAGATACTTCTTAGTTGTCTAGAGAAGACCGGACCAGGACACCATAAAATCAAAAAAATTAGTACTTTTAAAAACGACATAAATTCATGAATTTAGTCCCTTTTTCAGGTTTTTAAGACCTAAATTCATGAATTTGGTTCATTCAAAAAGTACCATTTTTTTCAAAAATGGTACTTTTAAAAAACGACATAAATTCATGAATTTAGGTCTTAAAAACCTGAAAAAGGGACTAAATTCATGAATTTATGTCGTTTTTAAAAGTACCCAATTTTCAAATTTTTCAAAATCTCAAATTTGAGAATTACAATTTTCATTGCTTAAATCATGACCGTTCAAGGACACCGAAAATCATAAAAGTTGAGAATTTCAAATTCATGAATTTTATCCATCTTTCAGGTTTTTAAAATATATCATGTGACTAACAATATTTCTTTAAAAATGGAAGAAACAAAAGTGGAAGGAACTTCAGAAATGGATGAAACAAAAGTGGAAGGAACTTCAGAAATGGATGAAACAAAAGTGGAAGGAACTTCAGAAATGGAAGAAACCGCAAGAATATATCCTTCGTTATCTCAATTAAAAATAAGTGAATTAAATATTGAAAAACACAAAGATAGAGTTAGGTATATGAAAGATAAAGAATCTCAATTATTATTAAGATTAGAGCATTATAAAAAGTTAAGAAAGAGATGGTCTAAAGTTAAGAATGTAACACAAGGAATTGGCATATTCTTAACAATAAGTTTAGGTGCTTTAACAATTGTTATATCTTCAGGTGTTTTAGTAATTCCAGTAGTTGCTACAGCTTTAACAGGTACGGGTGTTTTTGCAACTTCACTTGCTACAATGTTAGAAAAATCTTTAATAACTAAGAAACGAAAATCATTAAAAACTAAGCATTTACATATTAAAGAAGTCTATGATAAACTACATTACTACTTTCAAAGAGTATGTGATGATAATGTTATTACGTTAGATGAGATTGAAAAATTTGATCAAATAGCTAATGAAGTAAATCAAATATCATTTCAATCACAGACAGAAAAAGTTGATGATAAAAATAAAAAGGATGGCAAAATTTCTAGTGATGGTAAAACTTTTAGTGATGGTAAAACTTTTAGTGATGATAAAATTTCTAATGAAGAAAATGATAAAATTTTTTTAGAAGAGCTAAAAACTTTATTAGACAAAACTTTATTAAACAAAACTTAATACGAGAAAACTTTAAACGAGAAAACTTTAAACGAAAAGATTACAAACAACAAAGCAATAAAAAAATAATTTGTTCAGTAAAATGTTTTTGCTGTATTCCAATGTTACCACAAAATTCAAATATTATATTTTAAAAAAATAGATAAAATTAAAGCTGATAATAATAAAAAAATAAAATATTAAAACATTATATTTGTATATTTTTATTACTCGGTAAACAATTGTTCGATAACTCTTTCATGAATTTTTTTATCAATATTAATTGTGATAAATCCATAATCTTTTGACCAAGCATTATTACACGATTGTTTAAATTCATCTTTATCTCTTATACATAAATCTCTTAACAAATCACTTAAGTTTCTTGCATTTATTTCAAATAGTATAAATACATTTGCATTCTTTCTAATAACACTTCCGTCTAATGAATACATACTTTGTGTTAAATAAAATACACTACAGTTATTATGTCTACCTCTTGTGAAATAATTTCTCTGAACTGACTGATTTCTATCATTAACACAATCATCAAAAATTACACAATGTTTCATTGTTTTATCTAGTTTACTAGGATCTTGCATATTACCACTATCATCTATTAATTGTATTTTTAAATGCTTATTTTTATTGGATTCAACTAATTGTTTATTTTTTGCTGCTTCTTCACACCACAAATTTATTTCTTCTTCATCTTCAGATTTTTCGTATTCTTCGAATAGAGAAGCAATTGCTGTTTTTGTAAGATTATTTTCAAATCCATATTTTAAAAATTGATAGACGGGTTGTTCTGCTGTTGTTGTATAAATTATAAGATTGTTATAATCCAAAAAATTTGGAGACGTTAAAATTTAAATAATAGATATGTTTTTCCACATCCTGATCTTCCGCAAATAACTGCTAAAACTTTATTAGATAAATTTGGATGATGATTAAATTTAACTTTTTTTTTATTTAAAGACATTTCATTCATTTTTAAAGTAATAAATTCATCCATTATTGAATTAGTGTTTTTAGAAACAAAAAAATAAAAATAAAATTTTAATTTAAGTTTATTTTTATTTTTTTGTTTCTAAAAACACTAATTAGATTAATAAGGTTAATAAGATTAATAATGAAAATGATAAAAAAAAAATTAAACTTCTCTAGCTTCGCGTGGGAGTTTATACCTCCCGAACCAAAAGATCTATCATAATCTCTTCACCTCCAAAATTTATTTCTTGTCCTTTTTCATCAGTGATTCTAATGTTAATGTTGTTAATAGTTTTTCTTGTAATAGGGAAATATATTAATGTTTGTGGAATTACATTTAATCTATAACCAATGGGTACAGTAAAAGCTGGAATACTGAATATTAAATTTGATAATTTACCATTTATATATCCTCCTTCAATAATGTCACAATGTACAACAATTGAATTTATTTCAGTTATTTTTGGAATCTTCTCACCTAAATGATAACCTTGACTATAGGTTTGTTTATTAAATCCTAATAGCTTTGACAATGATCTATCATGATTAAAATCAACTTGATGATTTTCGTCTAAAGTAAGAGAAAATTTATTAACTGCCGGTTCAACTGCAAAATGTAATTGTTTCATATCTTTAAATGGTATACCTAAATTTCTCTTAATTTCATTTGATATTGATTCAACTTCGTAAGAAGCAGGAAGAAAAGTTTGTATTTTCCATGTTTTGCCTTTATCAGTAGAATATCTAAATTGATCATTCACATCTTTGATAACGTTTTGAATAGTGTTAAATGTAGAGAAACTAGTCAATGCAATTTGATAATTTTTATTTTGTTCTAAATGTAGAATGGGTTCTAAATTACAAGTGTGTGATGAAGTAGTTGTTATAATTTTTAACGTCGTACTAAATTTTGATGAACCCAAAATCTCTGTTAGATTTTATAAATGATTATTAATTTTTGTCTAAATCTGCTGAACACATTTTTAAACTAAAAAAATTAAATAAATATTTTTTTTATGAAATATTTTTTTTATAAAAAATTAAAAACAACAACATATTTCAGCTACGGGCGAAGCCCTTAAAGACATCAGAGATGACCGGTTCGGGCGAAGCCCTGGAGGACATCAGAGATGTCCGGTTATACTTTTATAATCCTCTTCATTTAGAATCTTCTTTTCTAACAGTCTTTTCAATATAGCATGAATTTCATTGAAACTAGAATTATGTCCTTCTTTTATTGCAGATATTAAAATATTTAATCTATTTAGTAATTCTTGTGGATCATCTGGTAAAAATACAGTTCTTTCAGTTTTCTGTTTTTCAGATAAACCTTATCCTACTTTAACTCCCGTTGATAATAAATTTTCTAATTGTTAATAACGTCTAAGAGTTTTTACTACACCGACTCTATCTAATATAGCTTTATATTTTATGAGATCTTCTACAGCATAATTTTTTAAATCTGCTCCTCTTAAAAGATCAACAAAATTTCTATCTAAACTAATAGGTTTTTTATCTGGCGTAAAAATTAATCCTCGTAAAGGTTGTGGAAATATTTCTTTACCACCAAGATAAAATCTTGCAAATAATTTTTTATCTAAAAAGAAAGTAGAATGTTCGAATAACATAGATTTTGGTAATTTTTTATCTATGTTTGCCTCTAATAAACCATAGTCATCTAATAGTGTTTTAAGTACAGGATCCGCTATATCAACACGTTTTTCATTAAGTTCCTTTTCAAGAGTTTTAAATGGTTCGACAGTTTTTTCATAATCAGTTTTTACTTCTTCAGTTAATTTTAATTTATCGAACATATCAGATTGAATACCAGCTTTTGTCATTCTATGTTGAAGATGATTTTCTTTCATAATATTTCTTTGTTTTATTAATTCGTCTAATTGTTTTATTCTTTTAAAATTATCAGCTCTAACTTTATCCATTTTTATATGATAATTTTATATTATTATTTTATTTTATAATATTTTATATTGTTATATTGTTATATTGTTATATTTAGAAAATAGAAATTAGAAAATTAAAAAGGTAAAGTAGTTATTCCATCAGGTAAAATTTTTCTTTTATCATCAAATGGATCTAATGCTAATTTATGTTCTTCTTTTAAATACATTTTATGTTTTTTTGAATTAAGTCTATAATTACATGCTATTTTTATTTCATTATTAAATAATGCATTTTATAATCTTGAAATGTTATTTGATTAGCCACTGATGCCTTTGAAATACCTTTTAATGTTTTATGTGTTTTAATATTATTAGTTGTATCATAACAATAACATTTAGATTTTAGAAATATAGCTTCTGTTATGAAATCTTCATTTCCTTCTAATTCATCTTTTACTTTACATAAATCAGAAGGATGAATGATATCTTTTATTTTATTAATTTCTTCATCAAGTGAAGAATTATACGGTATTGTTAATTCTAAGAAAACAGAATCGGTATCTGTAAAGTGTAATTTATAGTTTTTGTCATAAGCAGGTGCTAAATAATCATATATAAATCTATACATAAATAGTTTAGCTAATTCTAATATAGTGAAACCAATGAAATTAAACTTATCATGTTTCACGCTGATTCGACGTAAATGTACAGCACATAGTTCATCACTAAATCTAGTAGTTCTTTTATATGTAGGTTTCCTTGTTAAATTTTGAAATCTATCTCTATCATAAACTATTTCAATATTTTGTCTATTACGCACATTTTCTAAAGTCTTACCATAAAATGCATTATTCATTAATTTGAAGAACACGTTTCCAAAATCATCTTTATTTCTTTTAGCTATTTTACGTTTTTCAATATTGAACTCTATATAATCTTTTAACCACCTAGATTTTTGATAAAATAGTTTTCGATGTATTTTGGTGAGAATCATTCCATGATCTAAATACCAATCTAGCATTCTTCCTTCAACAACATACTTTCCTTTATTGCTTTGTGTTAACATAAGTTTTTTTGTTGGTCTGTATTTCTTAGGAATTAAAGATTTTTGATAATCTGAAAAATCTTTTATAATGGGAATTTTGTTTTCTGGGCAGGAAGGATAATATTTTGTTGCATCTTTTATATAATCAGGGTATACTAAATCAACTTCATATATATAACCAGAATTACGATTTCCATCATATGTTTTTTGATAATCAAGATTATTACACCATGTCATCTCACCTGTTGGTAATTCTTGTATCATGCAAGAAGAATATAAGCTATTAAAATCATAATATAACAAATAGTTTTCTCTCATGAATTCATCAATTGCTTTTTCACGTTCTACTCCTTCTCGTTTCGTTCGAAAAATTTCTAATATTTTTTCTTTTTCTTCTGGAGATAAAGGTTTCATTATTCCATATGTATGTGGATTTACTTTCTTATTATAACATTTAACATATCTATTACCTAAAACTGATGAAACTCCACCTCTAATTCCAGATTCAAAAAATAATAATTTATCATATGTATTTTCTTTATAATGTTTAAGTTTAACATTTGTATGTTTTAATCCTGCTAACCATGTTAAACCTGGTGTAGAATAACAATAACATGGATCTATTCCGTAATATTCTAAACACATATCACGAAAGTTTTCAAAAAGATCAGCTAGTATTAATACATCTATCTGTAGATATTTCATTGTATAATCATACATTGTTTTACAATTTAACTCTCTCCAATTTTTTTCAGCTTCTGCATAATCTTCTTCAGATAATTGTGATTGTTTTAATGTTGATTTAAATTTATTTATTGGAGGAAGTTGTTTTTCTTCCATAATTTTATTCACAGAATTAAAATCAGTCTTCGACTGTGAACCACAGGTTTTATCTCCAGTTATGTACTCATACGGAAATATTCCTTTTAAAGGTTTTAAATTATATTTATTTAATATTTTACATTGTTCAGATTTCAAAGTTTTTTCCATAACATCTAATGAATAAGGAGTAAAAAATCTAAATGCATCTAAAATTCTAATACAACCTAATTGCATTGAAAAATATTCTTCTTCTTGTTTACATAGTAGATTTATTTTTTGTTGATGTAATTTTTCAGATGAAAATAAATCTTTCATTACTAGATGGAAATCATATTTAGAACCATTGTAGAAATATAGAGGAACAAAGTTATATTTAAATTTGTTAGCATTAAGATTACAAGAATTATGTGCTGCACCTCTATATAATCCATTTAGATGATCATGATCTTTTACTTTATTAATATATCTACCTCTGCCAGTTTTATATTTATTTATAAAACATTTTCCACAGTAATAACAATTTATTTCGTCATAAAATTCTTTTCTTTCTTCATCCGTTAATGGTATCATTGGTTTATTTGTTTCAAGCAATTGTGAAAAAAGTCCTTGTAATTCTTCTACTTTCTTTGTAAACATTTCTGAACTGTCCTCACCATAGTATTGTAAATATTCTGATTTAAATAATTCAGGATAATTTGAATGAATGTACATTCCCCAACATAATGGTTTTTGTTCAAATAAATATTTTTCTTTACTTTGTTCAGTTGAACTTTTTCCAGGTGCATTTTTTTCAGAATTAAAAACCGAAGGTTCTAGGGCTTGCGTACCATTTTCAGAATTATAATTTTCAGAATTATAATTTTCAGAATCGGATGAAGCCTTGGAACTTTCCGTTTGATTTTGTGTCATATTAACATTATAAGCTTCAAAATCACAATAAATAGTAAAGGGTACTTTATTTTTAAAATACCATTTATTATATTCTAAATAATCTTCTTTTGGAAATGTGTTTCTGACTGCTTACTTTTGTTGACAATTCTCCAAATGTCTATTCATTTCTTCTAAAGTTCTAAAACTTGTCATACATTGAAGACAAGGAAAATTTTTATTATCTGAAGTTTTTGTGAATATAGAAACATCTTTACACAATATAAAATGTCCCTGATAATATAATATATTCGCTTGTGCTGGTTGTTTTGACTGTTCTAGTTTTTCAAATTTATCCTTATATATTTCATGTGTTTCATTAATTTCTTTTGTAATATTAAATGTATTTTGATGATAATTTTGATTTAATATTTGTAGCTGATAAATATATTCTTTATCATATTGTTCTTTATATTGTTGTAGACATTTTTTAAACATTCATTTAATCGGAGCGAAGCTCCTCTGGCTTTAGCCGATTCTTTATTTTCTTCATTATTTAATTCTTCATTATTTAATTCTTTATTATTTTCTTCATTTAATTTTTGAATCGTTTCTATCTTATTTTGATATTTATGGTGATATTCTTGTAGTAACATTTTTGTTTGTTGTTGATAATCTATTTTACATTTTTGTAAACTTTTATTTAAATTTTCTAATTTTTGTTGATATTCTGAAGATAAAGATGAATATTTGTAATTATAATCATCAGTACGTCCTTTATAATTATTATGATTAATCATTATTGGTGATAGTGTTTTAACAAGTTCAAATTTTTCAGTACATATTATATTTCCTTGGTAAAAAATATTATGATGCATGTAATTTCCTCTATCATTATATACTATTTCTGATTGACATAAATTTTTATTATTCAAATAAAATTTTTTTGAATCTGAGTAAAGTGGAATAATTTTACCAATAGAAACATAATTCACATTTAATTCAAAAACATTTACTTCTATTAAATTTTTATTCTTTTTATGAAACTTTAGTAACCTATTATAATCATATGGAAATTCATCTAAGCCATCAGAAAGATCAAATTCATTTATGTATTCTTCTTTATTATAATGACTTAGTCTTTCTTTATGATATTCTGCAGGATGTAAATGTGCTATAATACTCCACAGAAAACAATAATCATCTTCATTTTTTATGTTGATTAATTGTGGTGAACTGAAAGGTAAAGGAACATAACTACCACCAGTATTATTTTTATATTTATCAATTACTATTTTCTTAGATAGTATTTTAACAAATCTCCAACCAGATTCACGTAACTGGGCTTCAATTATACAATTTTCTAATTTAAGTATCATCGATTCAAATATGGGTTGTATATCATTTACATTATGAATTTCTTGTGAATTTGTAAAATGTCCTTGTATTATTTCTTCAGGAATTCCATCAGGTCCATTTTTTGTATAAAGTACTTCTACATTCATATAACATTTGAAAGATTTCTTAAATATATTATAAAAGTTGGTTAGAATATCAGAAAAAGTTTTATCGGTTTCATTATATTCAACCGATTCATCAAATAAATATTTTATATCTGTTACGGCTTCATCGGTTCGTTCAGCTTCATCAAATTCATCTATTTCGTTAAATTCATCAGTATCGCTAAATAAATATCTTCCATCTGGTACATGTTCATCTTCACTATTAAAAACTTTTTTATATTCCGAATGTGAATAATCATAAAATATTTTTTTAACTTTTATATCAGTAGGTAATGTTTCTATATAGTTTTTATAACTATTTAATTTTAATATATTTCCTTCATCAACTCGTTCTACATTTTGTAAATGCATTTTACTTTGTAGATGAGATTGATAACTTCTTTTTGTTTGCAACTTTTTTTTACATAAGTTGCAATAAAATTTTTCCATTTTTTTATTTTTTTAGAGAAAATTTTAAAAAAAAATTATATTTAATTACAAAACAAAATGTTTGAAGATTATAAATAAAATTATATTTATTTATAAAAAAAGTTATATTTAATTATAAAAAATAAAAAATGTTTGAAGAGTATAAAATAGAACATGTACCAGTTTTAAAAAATTATAGACATCCTACAAATCCACTTACACCTAAACAGGAAGTTAAATTCTATTATCATCATAAATATATGCAATTTGTGAAAGACTATAAAATAAAACATGGTATACCAAAATATGCTAAAACAAATGATTTTCCACTCTGTTTAAGAAGTTTTAGAGTATTCTTGGCTTTTAATAATTTATGGTGGTTAATCAATAAAGATAACTTAACAGTATATGATTTAAAAACATTACAGAAATTGAACATTCCTCCATATATTTAAAATATTTGGATAATTTAAAAAAATATTAATAATTAAATAAAAAAAATATTAATAATTTAAAAAATATGAATAATTTGTTTAATTATTAAGTATTTCACTTACACCATTTATTAATGGTTTTATATCATTATATGTTTTTTTGGCTTCATCAAATGTAGATTTGGCATCAGAAAATGTAGATTTAACATCAGATATTAATGGTGTTGCTTTTCTTAAACCGTTTCTAACATCATTTATTGCAATTTTTAAATAGTTTAATGTTTCATTATCTTGTAATCTGTTAGGTATTGGTATACCAAATTTTGCATTTAAATAATGATCAAAATAAAAATAAAATGTATCAGGAATAATTTTTAGTGGTACTTTTGCTTCAGACTCTAAAAAGATAATTATTTGTTCTATAACTTGATTTGATAAATGTTTTGTATTTGCATATATTCTAATATCAAAATCTTGAGAGTTATTATAGATTTCATGTTCGGTATCTACTAATATATTCAAGTCTTTATCATATACTTGCATATGTTCACTTATGGTGTCAACACGTATTATTCTATATTTATGTTGTGTATAATATGATAAAGGCATATTCATTTTATAATTTTTATTAATATCATTAAAGAATGCTGCATTATTTTGTGTAGTTGTAAAAAATGTTTGAATGTTTTCTCTAATCTTATTATCTACATCACAAGCTTTATGAGCTAATACAACTATTTGAATATTTTGATGTCTTCCTTTTGTAAATATTTCTGACATATTTTTTTGTTTTCATAAACTTGCAACATCATCTAAAATTAATAAAGATTTATTTTCAGGTGTACCAGCAAAACTTTCCATATCTTGTAACTCATCTAATTGTTTATCATTATAGACGTTAGTAAAAGTTGGCCATTCAGAAGTATGCATACAAAAAATATGTACTTTTGTTTCGTCCTTATAATGTTGGTTTATATATTTTTTAATAAACGTAGTCTTACCACTTCCAGTTTTACCGTAAACAATGAAATGTAAATTTTCTTGATACATTTTACCTTGTTTAATATTTTTATTATTAGTTTTATCCTTAATCTTATCCTCCTCAGTCTTCCATCCTTTAAAAGTTTTTATTTCTTGTTTATAAAAATTTATCCTCTTTTGTTCCTCTGTTAGAAAGTAACCCCATTGATTTCCAATACATATAACAAGATGATAAATAAAAAATATTAAAATACATGCTAACAATATTTTTATACAATGAAATTTTAAAAAATTCCAAAGACGTGTAAGATCTGATTGTGGTATTTTTTTATTAAGAGATGAATTAGGGGGTAGTGTCTCTAAATATTTTTTATCTATATTATTATATATATTTTTATCTATATTATTATTATATTTAGTATTATATATAGGATTTTCTACAATATTATTAATATCTTTGAGATTCGGATCTTGAGGGGTTAGTGTATCTTGAAACTCAGTGTTATTCATATAATTATTTATTATTTCGTTTATTGCATTAAGAGATTTATGACGACTTAGATTACTTTTATTACCTTTATTATTTTTAATTATAACCGGTGAATATAAATCTTCCAAATTTTCGTTTTTATTCATTTAATATTTTTAAAATAAAAAATTTAGGAATTATTATTTTTTAATTCCGGACTCGCATTCTTACACTCTTATGAGTGTTTTTAACCCTTGTAGAACCTCCGGAATGTGTCGGACTTTTTGTTCCTATACTCAAAAGAAGTATGTTCCGAACCTCTCCTCTCTTCCGGAATGCTTAAGAATATTTTAATAAAATAATATTTTATTCTTTATAAAAAAATAATATTTTAATATATATAAGATTATTTTAGTTGAAATACAACTATTTTAGTTGAAATACAACTATTTTAGTTGAAATACAACTATTTTAGTTGAAATACAACTATTTTAGTTGAAATACAACTATTTTAGTTGAAATACAACTATTTAAATATATAAGTCTATTTTTAATAGAAATACTAATATAAATTATTATTTTGATTATTATGTTGATTAAGTTTTGGACATAGTGTTACATGTCGCTGAAAATTTTTCTTTAATATAATTTTTTGACAACCTCAACATTTAACTTTTTCTTTTAAACAATCCTTACACTGATATTTACTATCATAAAACTCTGTCTTAGGTTTAGTAATTTGACAACTTGTACATTGTCTTGTAGAACTTATACAAGAATTATAATGATTAGTAATGCCTTGAATTGTAAAATATTTATTACAATTACGACATAACTGATCTTTTAATTTATCTTTTTTATTTTTTTTAACCTCTTCTGGTTGTTCGCATAATTTTAAATGACGTGCAAAATTTTTAGACGTTATATTTTTATTACATCCAGAACATATTTTTTTGTTATTACTTTCAACAAATTGATTTTTATCAATATAATTATTTTGAGCTACATTATTATTTTGAAAAAAAGGATTATTTTGTGCTACATTATTATTTTGTGCTAAATAATTATTATTATTTTGCCTAGGTGTATTTTGCCTAGGTGTATTTATTCTAGCAGTATAAAGATTTTGTTCTTTATCTGAAATAAATAAATGCTTTAATCTTTGTAATGGTTGCTCTGATTGAATATTATTATACTGAATACTATTATTAGGTTGAATATTATTATACTGAATACTATTATTAGGTTGAATACTATTATTAGGTTGAAATTGATTCATATGCATACCACATGGTGTGTTTTTCATATGAGAATATAATAGTGTTTGATTTAAAAAACGCATATTGCAAACTTGACAAATTTGAATCATTTCCATTTTTTTATTTTTATTAGGAAAAATTTTATTTTTATAATTTATGTATTTTTATAATCAGAAAAAATTTTATTTTTATTGTTTAAAAATGATGTTACCAAATGTTGGTGGAGGTGCATATATCCCGAATAATCGTGAATCAGAAATAGAACTAGAAAATTATATAATGAAAACTGGAGACGTTTTATCTGGTCCATTACATCTTTCTATTCTTCCACAACAAAATACAGAGTTAACAAATAAACAATATGTTGATACACAAATCAATGACTTAAAAGAAAAATATATAAACGATGTTATGGTTCCGCTGATGAACGAATTAAAGTTGCTTAAACTTAATGACAAATCATTAAACGAAAAATTATTAAAACTTGATAAAAAGGATAGAGAGCTAGAAGCAGATATAGCAAAACTTTTTAAAAAGATTTCTGAACAATCAAAAATTTTAATATTACTTTCTATAAATTTAAAATCTGCTGTAATTAAAAATAAACATCATATAAAAATGTTAAAAGAACAATTAGAAGATGAAATAGAAAAACTACCTGAAAGAATTAAAAAAAATTTAAAGCAGTTACAAACTACATTCCAAAAAAGTGTTGATGAATTAAGTTCTAAAATTACTCAACAAATTAAAAAAATAAATCATTTGAAAATTGAAGTAAACTCACTTAATGAAAAAGTTGATAAAATGAAAACTCTTAAAATCAATTTAGAAAATGAATTAAAGAAAATAAAGAAAAATTTACAAGAAAACTCTAAAGAAAATAAAGAACAGTTAGATGCTGTTAAAAGAAAAGTAGATGGTCTTAAAGTTCAATTAAATGCTTTAAAAACAGAATTAAAGAAAAGTGAGAAAAAATTAGAAATGACTGAAAAAGAAATTAAAGTACATCACACGCTTCTTGATGCAATAGATAAAGTGCAACAATCAATTAATAAAGTTATCTCAAAGTTATTAGATATTCATAAACGTAAATCTTAAACGAGTATTGTAAATATTAACTTAAATATTTTTTACCTACAAAAAATAAAAATCATAAAAAATATAAATATAATTTAAAAAATATAAAAATATAAATATAATTTTAAAAATATAAAAGTATAAATATAATTTTTAAATTTAAAAATTTAAAAATATATAATTTTAAAAATGGATAAAATTAGAGCTGATAATTTTAAAAGAATAAAACAATTAGACGAATTAATAAAACAAAGAAATATTATGAAAGAAAATCATAGAATAAAAAGAATGATTGATGAAGGTTTGGTTCCTGATAAAGTTAAACCAAAAACGCAATCTGCAAAAGTTAAGAACAAAAAATAAACATTTTTTATAATTTATTTTTTTCCCAAAAGTCAAATCTATTACTAAAAAATGCCTATAATTTATAAACACAATCTTAAACAATTTGCTTCAAATCAAAAAATTGCTCATGAACCACGTATGAATCCGGTTTACCATTATGATAATAGAGAAACCGTTCAAAAAGAAGGGGATGGCATCTTTTCTGGTATTGGTAGTATCGTTAACTTAATTAAAAATAATAAAGATTTGATTACATCTGCTGCAAAAGGAGCAGCTGCTATAGGTAGTACAGCTAGTGCAATATCAAATGCTGTTAAATCACAAAACGAATTAAAACAACTAGAAGCTATTCGTAAACTCAAGAATGATTCTGAAGAACTAAAAAAATTAAAAAAACTTTCAGATGAAACAAAAAACAAAATTGCTAACATAGCAGTAGAGGGTGATAGTAAACATAATGAAAAAACAATTGAAGAAATAAGAGGTAATGGCGTGAGCAGCGGAGCTGGTCTAGCAAAATTCTAAAATTATATTTTAGTAAATTTTTTTAGTAATTTTTTTAGTAAAAATTTTTTTCTATCTGTGAGAAAAACAAAAAGTCAAATTATTTTTTATAAAAATGTCTTCGCTTATCGAAAATAAATTTAAATTAGACGATCCTCCGTTCGTCAGTTATAATCAAAAAAAGAATGACTATATAAGAATTGCTATGAATCCCGGATCTTCCAGTAGAGTAAACACTGGAGGTGATTTAATTTTTGAAGTTGATAATCAGCAGAGCTATTTATATTTACCTGATTCATTTTTACACTGTGAATATTCTTTATATAGTGATGCTAATTTTACAACACCATTACCAGATACCGATAATATTACGCTAGAAAATAATTTTTTTCCAAGATTATTTACACAAATGCGTTTAGATGTTGCAACTCAAAATATAGAAAC
Organism: Prostheceraeus crozeri; assembly: GCA_907163375.1. Classification (NCBI taxonomy): domain Eukaryota; kingdom Metazoa; phylum Platyhelminthes; order Polycladida; family Euryleptidae; genus Prostheceraeus; species Prostheceraeus crozeri. The sequence goes on along the minus strand of CAJQUW010006111.1, from coordinate 78,826 downwards.
AATAAGTGATTCTCCAGGTGTAATTGATACAATGCTTAGATTTGTAACAATTGGTGAAAATAATAAAAAGCATGAAATCGAAGGTTGGTTTCCTGATACTAATGATGGTATAATTGTTGATGATTTAACTCACGCTGGAACAGATGCCGCAGGAATTGCGAAAGATGTAGAAAATATTGCAAAACATTTAAATAAAACAAGTAATGATGCATATAAAGAAAGACGTGAATTTAACAAGAAAAGTAAGCAAACAGTAAATTGGTCATTGTCTCCATTATTCGGATATTTAGATTATGTTAAAATATCATATCAGTTAAAATTTAAATTAATAATTCATCGTACAGCAAATAATGAATTAATCTTTTTTGGTAAGACTGGAAAAAAGCATATTTAAAAATTGATAGACTTGAATGGTGGATTAAGCATATTACTCCTAGTTTAGAGGTTGAAACAGCTATTGCAAAAAGATTAAATACTAACAAACCAATTCCAGTAAATTTTCTAAAGCGTACTGCTAGTTCAGTAACTTTTTCCGAACAAAGATTTAACTGGCATTTTACTAGAACTTCGAATACTCCAAGATATTTATTACTAATTTTTCAAAGAAATAATTCTCCAAGTTTTGATAAGAACAACAATCTTTTTCATATTAATACAATTCGAAGTTTACAAGTTTCATTAAATCAAACTCGATATCCAATTGATCCATTAAGATTCGATGATACCAATAATCAATTTATGGAAGGATATGATTCTTATCGTAATCTTTGTATAGAATTTGGAGTTGAACCACAATTAACTCCTGGAGATTGGAGACATTTATATCCAATTTTCTGTTTCGATTTAAGTGCACAATCTGAAGATATTGTTAAAAATGGTTGTGATGTAACAATTAATATTAAAAAAAAGATTCCACAACCTCATTAATAGCTTATGGTTTATTGTTAGAAGATGCAAAATATTCTATTGAAATTCTTAATGGAAAGATGGCTAGGATAGGCTAAAGCCAGAGGACCTTTGGTCCGATAGGCTAAAGCCCAAGACTTCATCGTTTAATTAATTTAATTTTTTTGATAACTTAAAATTTTGATAACTAGAATAGATTGAAATTTTGATATCTTAAAATTTTTTCATAACTAGAATAGATTAAAAATTCTTAACTTAAAATTCTTAACTTAAAATTTTCGTAACTTAAAATTTTTTTATTAAAAATGTCGCAAGCGAAAAGTAATATTAATAATAAAACTGTTGAATTAAAATTACGTAATATTGTTGACAAAAATACCCCTAAAACTATTACGATTAATAAAAAAAAGTATTACATAAGTAAACCAATGATAGAGAATATTCAATTACAAGAAGAAAAGAATGGCGGGATTCTCCCATTAATTCCACTAATAATAGGAGGCATAGCAGCAGCAGGAAGTGTTGCAGGTGGGACAGCTGGTATTGTCTAAGCAGTAAATAAAAATAAATCAGAGAAGGCAGCATTAGAAGAACAAAAACGACATAATAGAGAGTTAGAGAAAGTTGCTAGGGGTGAAGGGACATCGGAGATGTCTTCCAGGGCTTCGCCCGAAGGAAAAGGAGTAGTAGATAATTTTATTAGTAAATTAAAATTAGTTGATGAAGGAAAACGAGTTCTTAAAAATATTCTCCACAATGTTGATGATTTAATTGAAATTAAAGAAACTAAAGATGGTTCTGGAATATATCTAAGTCCTAGTATGATTCGGTAATAACCTCAGGACCTTTGGTTCTTTTCGGTAAAACTTTTGTTTTATCTTTTAAATTTTTTTTATCTTTTAAAATGAATTCTAAAAATTCCGAAAATTTAATTAAATTAAAAATTTCTAATTTAGATTTATTGAATTATCTATTAAACAAAAATAAAAACTCAAATTGTAAAATTTATGAAGGTAAGGACGACAAACAAAGTTTGGCTACTACCTACGGTGGTGACATACAAAAAACATTAGAAAACTTTCCTGGATTTATTTGGAGTAAATATTCGAAAGAAAAACATCTTCCTGGTCATTCATATACCGGTCCAGGAACTCGATTAGATATAAGACTAGATGAGAATAATAATCCGAAACCAGGTGAAGAACCGATAAATAGAGTAGATGCCGCAGCTTACAGGCATGATTTAGCTTATCGAAATCATGATCTAAGTTCTCGACATGCAGCTGATAAGAAGATGATTCAAGAATTAGATAGTATTCAAAATCCTACATTTAGAGAAAAAATTGAAAGAATGTTTGTTAAGAAAGCTTTACAAGCTAAAATATTATTCGGCCAGGGTTTAAATGAAACTAATAACCCTGAGAGCAACGCTCGAACTAATAACTCTGAGAGCAACGCTCGAACTAATAACTCTGAGAGCAACGCTCGAACCTACGCGTCTGAAATTCATAAAGAATACAGAAGGCCTAAATATTTATTGAAAGTAAAAGTATTTAATAAAGATGATATTTGGAGTGCTGATCTTATTCATATGCCGAATGATTCTGATTATAAATACGCATTGACCGTTATAGATTTATATACACGATACGCTTGGGTAAAGCCTTTAAAAAATAAAAGTGGTCTATCAGTTAAATATGCGTTTGAAGAAATCTTTAAAGAAAGTAAGAGAAAGCCAAAAAAATTGTTTGTTGATAAAGGATCGGAATTTTATAACAGAAACGTTCAGCCACTATTTGAAATTGTTTATTCAACTGAAAACGCTGGGAAGGCCGTAGTGATAGAAAGATTCAATCGGACGTTAAAAAATAAATTATTCAAGAAATTTACTGAGCAAAGAAATCAGAAATGGTTAAAAATATTACCAGGAATTGTAGATGAGTACAATAATAAAGTTCATTCTGGTATTGAAGAAACTCCAAAGAATGCTTCTGTCGACCCTGATTTGATACGAAAGAAAATATTCGAGAATAATAATTTGAATGAGAGTAATCCGAATTTGCAGAAACTTAAGCCGAAATTTAAAATTGGAGATAGAGTTAGAATATTTAAGTATAAGAATAAATTTGAAAAAGGCTTTGTTGGTTATTGGACTAAAGAAATATTTGAAGTTTCTAAAATAAATCAAAGTTATCCGATTACTTACGAAATTAAAGATTTAGATGATGAAGATATCAGAGGTCGTTTTTATCAAAATGAATTACAGAAAACAGAGCTTTGACCTTTAGGTGACGCTTTAGCTAGCTTCGCTTGAGTTATAGATTGTTTAACTCTAACATAATATCTAGAAATGGTACTCCTTTTTGTAATTTGTACAAAACGTATAAACATAATTGTCCACAATAGGTAGTGCCTGGTGTTTGAATTTGAAACGTATTGTATGTTCCCGTTCCAAGTAATTCTTTTACTTCATTTGTAGGGGGCAAACCGTATGAATCAAAATAATAGTTCTGCTGATGATTTTTAACGCCTGCTGACCAATGTACACCTTTTTCATTTGACGTATGAAGATTTGTTATGAAATTTACAGTTATTGATGACCTATTTTTTAGGAATTGTAATTCGTTTCTCATTAGAACATAAAAATTCTTTATTCCTAATCGATTAGCGATTTTCTTTAGGTCGAAATTCGTTGTCGTTTGTGTTCCATATAATTTCAAAAACTCATTTATGTTGCTCATTTTATAATAAAAAAATTTCTTAAGGGACCCCTAGAAGACAGGGGGGGGGTATTGATTTAAAACTGTTCTCTAATTATGTCTTTCCTTACTACTTAGTCAGAAGGGGGGTATTGATTTAAAACATTTTTATAATGATGACTTTCCTTACTACTTAGTCAGAAGGGGGGTATTGATTTAAAATGGTCTCTAATGATGTCTTTCTTTACTACTTATTCAATTTTGAAATGATTTAATTTAATCTAAATTTAAACGTTACATTGTTGCATTGTGTTAATGTTTAACTACATAGAGTTGGTGTTTCGCTCATCTTTTATCAATAGTAATTCATTACTCATCAATATGTGAAAATTCTTTATTCCCAATTGCTTAGCAATCTCATTTAAATCGAAATTTAATGTGGTTTTGTTTGCTGTATATTTTTAGAATGTCTCTAATGTTTCTCATTTTAAATGGAATAAAATCTATTTCAGACATTTCTCAAAAGAATTAGCGTGTAGCAGCTGCTAAAATTGTTTCAGCTGATAGGGGTGAAGGAAATCACAGACAATAGCTCATGATACGGGTTGTGAAATTTCATTCACACTATGAGAACAAAAGAACAAAATACAATCTAAACACAATAGACATATGAGAGAGAAGAGAAATGAATGAGCATTTCTCTTCATTTTGGATTTCCATAACAATCATTCATGCGACATTGCTTTGAATGGAAAAATACACCAACTGTCGCGCCGATGTCAGAAAGTTTGTCGACATGGCTGTCGACATGGTTCGATAGTTGGTGTATTTTTCCATTAGCGTTCAAGGTCATTCTATTAAAAGCATATGGGAATTATTCTCATTGAAGACAAGCAATTGTTTTAAAGAATGCATGTCATTGTGAATACAATATTCCTGTAACAGACAGGATCGAGAGAGAGAGAAAGAAAGAAAGAAGTCACGCTGCTCCGTAAAAGTTTAATTGAGATAACGAAGGATATATTCTTGCGGTTTCTTCCATTTCTGAAGTTCCTTCCACTTTTGTTTCATCCATTTCTGAAGTTCCTTCCACTTTTGTTTCTTCCATTTTTAAAGAAATATTATTAGTCACATGATATATTTTAAAAACCTGAAAGATGGATAAAATTCATGAATTTGAAATTCTCAACTTTTATGATTTTCGGTGTCCTTGAACGGTCATGATTTAAGCAATGAAAATTGTAATTCTCAAATTTGAGATTTTGAAAAATTTGAAAATTGGGTACTTTTAAAAACGACATAAATTCATGAATTTAGTCCCTTTTTCAGGTTTTTAAGACCTAAATTCATGAATTTATGTCGTTTTTAAAAGTACCATTTTTGAAAAAAATGGTACTTTTTGAATGAACCAAATTCATGAATTTAGGTCTTAAAAACCTGAAAAAGGGACTAAATTCATGAATTTATGTCGTTTTTAAAAGTACTAATTTTTTTGATTTTATGGTGTCCTGGTCCGGTCTTCTTCCCATTACTGTCTAAACTAATTTAGAGACGCATATGAAGACCCAAGATCTGTTATAGTGCCCGCTACTTTTGATAATTGAAGCTGGGACATTCCCATAACGACGTCTAAATGTTTCATAATTTTAATAAACTTATAGTTAAAAAGACTTAAGGTTTGTCCTTAAGAGGACAGGTGGTGCGTTCCCACCGGCAGACATTAAACGTTCAAGGCGTTTCAAACTTTTGACTATCCTAGGACTACATTTTAGAGCCAAACTTGACGAGATCGGTGTGGAGGACCTTCCCACTAGTCCATTTTTCAATCAGCGCTTCTAAAGCGGGGCTGGACCTTACCCCTAATGGTCCTTTGACTTGTGATCCTCGACAAATGCATGAATGCATGAAGGTCTTTAAGCACAAAGACTTGACGGATCTGATTCTAAGTGATCCTTAGATAACTTCGTTATAAATTAGTTCTGAACTGCTAACGACTGTAAGTCGTTGTGCGAGGATTTCATAGAAGACTTAATTGGTTGTAATCAAAGTAAAAGCAATTAAATAGACAATTAAAATGTGTGGTGCCAAATAGTCACCACAGAATTCTGTTAAATACTGGTTGAACATATCACAGTGAATTCATAGTCTTGGGAGCAAGGGCTGGTTCAACGCGGTATTGAAATCTTATCAATTTAAAATTTTTGAGTGATGAATATGTTTAAAATGTTTTCAGCAAAATATTACTGAATTCCAGTTATTGTATTACACATTACTGCATCAAGTTATTGATTATTATTGAATTCTAGCGAGGTGATGATAATCCAGTCAACCAGTGGCTGTGACTGTACACTCCTCCCCCAAACTAAGTAGATACCGGTAGTAGTTCCGTGGGTTCCGTGTCATAACAGAGAACCCATATATTGTGACACAAATTACATGATGACTTACATGGCACAATCCACATACTGAGGACTGGTTCAAAATACATTCACTTTGACAATAAGATAGGAAATATAAAATAGATATTCAACAAATAGAAGCAGACATAATTATAATAATGTATTGCATGCAGACACAATTCAAAAAAATATGCAACATAAGTACTTCACAATAGATTCAGCATTATACCCGCGACTGCCGATCAATATCATTTGCCACAAAATATCCAGGATTACAAAACATTCGGAAGCTCTGACATATCAGTCGTTATGAAAATTAAACGATTTACTTTTATAACCAGCTAAATCACAAATGAGGTCCATTTGGTCAGCCGTCTAATGTAACTAGCTTGAGCCCGATTTCTTAATCAGGGGATGGGACCATTTGGATTCATGCAGCCCCATCTAAAAAGAAGCAAGTATCCACCTACTACTCGTCTCAAACATGCTGTATAAACTGAGTGCAGTGGCGCTGCTTTCTGAATTATTTTGAGTCATGACCGCAGAATGTGCGCATGACGAATTCGTTTCAGTGGTTGAGAAAATAAGGTTTCATTTCAAGACCTCATGTGTTGGTTCATTTTATAGTATATTATAATATCATGTTTTTCAATTTCATCAACTCATGATTTTAGCATGACACTTGAAAAATTGCAGAAATCTTACTAATTTCCAATTTATAATGTTACCCTCTATCAATAGGCCTACTTAGTTTCCTTGCCTGATACTACCTGAAACCTTGATGCTGTAAACCTAGTACGCACTACATCTACCGGATGAACAAGGAGTAAAACATAAGCTGTTTTTGAATTCCTACCCAGTCTAAAACAGCCGTGTCACATTCTCCAATATCTATTCCCGAATGAAACCCGGGTCAGAGTGAGAAAAAGAAATGGAACCCTCAATTGAAGCACAGTATAAAAATGATCACGCTGATAATGATGCGACGCTTGAACTTTCCTACTGAATTTCAGAAAAATATTGATTGTTTTTAAATCAAAAACTTTAGCACCGGTAGGTCTAGAAAAAATGTTAAATTTTTATTCAATCTCAAGCACATTATTTCAAAAAGGAGACCATGAAGGTGTACGCTTACAGCTAAAATACAATTTAACTCACACTTCATGGAATAATAACTTGGTTTGTAGCATGAGTGATCGTCTTACCTTCTTTTACGTGGCCTCCGCTCTTGAGAGAATCGGCAGAAATTGAGTCACACTTCGATCATTATTTCGTTTAATTCGAAGAAGCTTCACGAAATCATAGTTTACCAATGTAAAGAATCAGCATGAAAAGTCGTTGGCACATCCAGTGAAAGCTTTACAATTCACAGCCCTTCTGTTCGACTGAGGAGCGCACATCGAAACGAGCGCAGCAGTATGACCAGACAGTAGGAAGGCATGCAAGGAAGAAACAAACGCTCATATTAATGTAGAGCTGCAATTATTAATGAAGTATGGTGAATATGGGTGTTGCTATTGTGCTTGTCTGTGAAATCAAACTGCATGTTCATCGACTTCAATGTGATGTGAAGATTAACACAGACACTGCTCCCTTGCAAGTTACACTGTTCAAATTCAATTCCATTGTTAACGTATTTGTCTTGGAGATTCGGTTCCGTTTTGACACCAGCTGCTGGCTAGTGATAAAAAGTTGTGATTTTTTCAATCATTTGACGTAAACATTGTTATCATGTAGCGAAACACATGAGTTCAGAACTCCGCTTGCTGCACTGTTTAATGCTAACAATTACATAAGTATGCAGAAACATCTTTGTTACATCGACAAATTAATATATAGATATTTGTAAAATGTTTCAGATATGAACATTTACGTGATTATGATAATATTTGTCAAATGATAGTCAAAAATGTATCAAAAATTATTAAAAAATATCAAATATGCAGTATTTGATTGTTTATAAAACAATTATCTAATATTTGTAAAATTTATCACCATCAGTCATATATTAGATAAATTATCTCGGTTTTTCCAACCCGAGAATACTGTATAAGAATTGAAAAGAATAATCTTTATTTTATCAATGCGAATTTATCATCAATGTTTAACCGAGATTTATGCATGAATCATCAATGCAAGTTTTTAAGATATTATAATTGCGTATTTTTGGTTCAATAATGATAATCGATGTATTTTGACAATGCATATAAGCTTTCCAATCATTAAACATGCTTACCAACAATGATTTTCAATTTTTAATTTTCCATGGATTTATTGGAATCATCGATCATGGATTCTGTGTCCATGGCTGGGCTACTAGGGGTGCGCTGGTATTCCATCCTGCAGGAAGATATTCCTATCCTTCATGATATTCGGTATATTTTATACAGTATAGAAAGGAAGATTTTGCCGCACATTCTCGATTTCTCGAAAGAATAATGGCTCTCCCAAAGAAAATGGCTTGCGGAAATGCCTGCCCAAGCTTTTAGACCGCGTTGATCCACGGATTTTGTATGAAGATATTTGCTGTGACCAGACCGCTCTGCTGAAGCAGTCTTCCAAACGTCGAACAGCTGAACAGCAATATCCTTGTGGTTTCATGAAAATTCTTCACAATATGGACGGGATCTTGCACGGTGTGACCTCATGACATGATTAATAGAAAATGACAGCTGCACGAGTAAATTTGAATGTAAAATTTTTGAGCGAAATGAAGAAAGTTGTCTTTGAAACAGTTAAGAAAAATCATCCATAGCCCTTCATGTAGATTATTCGATAACATGCAGTCTTAATATCGAGCTGAAATCGTTACTTAAGCGTTCAATAACTTCAATTCGATTTTGAATTGGGGGCAGGTAGAGGGGTCTTTGCAGTACACTCGATCTAACCTTCGAAAAAGGTTTTCCTGAAAATAGTACACGGCAGTGGCGTATCCAAGGGGGGGACACCGGGGGAATGTCCCCCCCCTTCGGAGAGATGTGATTTTAGCACATAAGTTTATGAAGAAGGAAAGTGCACTCAAACATCAATTCTCAATACATTCTGTGGAGTTGAACATTAGCACTTGATTTGCCTGGGAGTCTTGTGTCAGAGTGTGACGTTGCTTTCTTACCGATAGCCATTGCCGATAACGCCGATAACACATTCGTCAAACACTGACTTGCAGTGGCGTAGCGTGTATAGTATTCACAGTATTCAGTGAATACCTATTTATTTCCACTGTGTTAACTTAATGAATTCTATCCATTCTTTAAATATAACCAGCTTTTTGTCCGTTGAAAAATCTTCTTTATTAAACCAAAAGTATAACATTAGTGTAAAGCTCAGAAAAATGTTATGTTTTTCAGCTTCTTTCTTCATGAAAAGTATTTTGCAGTGCCTGTATATTGTTCTGTAATTTCACTGTACTGATAGAGGATATCTTAAGTATACATGTAGAAGATGCGTACACTACTGTTTGTGTCACTGGTTAGTTTTGTAATAATCTGTACCTGTTCAGTTTTACTGAATTCAATTTTAGGACGTTACGGTATATAAAAGTGGGATATCAAAATTCGGGATTAACGAAAATGAATATAAATAAGCGAAGATTAAACTATCGATAATATTACATGCGACCATGATTATATACTATTTATGATCATTATATTTCTTTGCGTTGAATATGCATAATCTTCGTGGTAGGCCCAAAAAACTCATTAATTTTTGTACCCCCCTTTTCAAAATCCTGGATACGCCCCTGGTCTGCCCGAGTTATGTATTCTAGTGCACCTCATTGAAACTGATGACTGAATAAGCATCAGTAATAATTTTACACACTGTAAACTGTAATCGGATTTGCTTGTAAGAAAACGGTTCAATAAAGAATATCTCTATTGGCAATGATAATGAACATGAAAGGCAACCCAAATCGTGGAAATTGTCAATTCTCACATGAAGATTCACACAGTTATTTATAATTGCCAATTGAATCACATTTGAAAAGCACTTTTGCCATCATTCCACCGTCCTCCCGAGTTCGAGCGCATCGGCAGTTCTGTCTCTTCATATCAGCGACATTCGATACGTGGACATCGTAGCCCTTCAGTCGTCTGCCGTCGTACCCAGCACAGTAGCTGTACGGATAGAGGAATTGTTTGGCAGCGTAAGTCCCCCAAGGTGTGCAACGGAGGACATGTTTGGATGGCTGAGAGGCAGCTTCGTGCTCTGCTTTGAAGCAAGGTCTAGTGAGATCTTTTACACATTTCTGAGCTTCACAAACGAGACCATCGTAACATTTTGGATCACCAGCTGCACAGGCTTCGTTTAAGCCCATAGTCAGCGCATTTGCGGCATAGCATGTTGCAAGAGCAACAAGTAGAATGGCAACCACTTTCATCCTTCGTCTGATTGAGTTCTGAGGAAAAATTGCTCCTCGGCGATTTAAATGCAGAAATTAATCAAAACTTCTTCATCTTGATATCTATGACTACCAGCCGTTGTGTTCTCATCCAATCAGAGATCATTTCAGAAAAATACTGAGAAGTCACCGCCTGTCCTCTGCCTCAAACGACATTCACTTATTCATAAAACAATTGCTGCCAATTAAAATCTCTTTTCAGCACTTCAATCATGCTTATCAAATTCTGCACAGATCATGCAACCACTGCATTTCCGCAGTTAATTAGGAACAGAAAAATAACGACGAACTTTGAACAAGATAGCACAACATCGAGAGAAACAATACATCAGAACGACATTCATATGCCACATTTGCTGCCAATTAAAATCTCTTATCACGCAATGTTTATGGAACAACCACTTTCACATTGTACGTCTGTGTGACTGTGACATAGTTGATAGTTTCAGGGTTTGATGGACTTTAAGACGTGTGCGCGAGCATCGCTCAGTGCGTCCTCTACAAATGAAGGCATTCGGAGCGGAAAGATTTCATGAAAAATCAATTACTTCATGTAATAGTAAATTTTCAATATGCAAAAACAAGAGTTAAAATTTAACTGTAGTTTTCCAGGGATTACAATCCCAGGATTCATTTAGTTGCCAGTTTGGCAGTAATATACTCGACACTTTCATAGTAAGTTAGCATTTTTTAGGTTTTAGTTTCCGGGTTTGAGGGATTTTAAGCTATAGTCACATGTTTATCAAACCGCGTTCCATCAAACCGGACATCAAACCGGTTTCCATCGGTGACATCCATTCTCTTGCATGCGATTAATGGTAAAGTTAAATAAAAATGTAGAGAACAAAAACATGTTTCTTAATCAATTTACGGGCATTTGAAACGGTGCTTGGGTGCAATTTCAACCAGCAAAGATTGACTATAACACGTTGACCAAATTGCAAGAAAAATTGGAAGAAGTGCACTTTTTACTTGTCAAATTGAAGAAAGTGCAGTGTAGATAATTTTGAGTGCTTGAATTGCAATTAAATGTACGCAATTTAATTGCAATTAATAGTAGCAGGACTCCGGCTGCGAGTGCCAATTATATAAAGCCTAGTTTTCTAAAAAATTTGGCAATCTACATCATAGATCATCATGTTTCTCAACTGAGTGGCAATCGCACCGGCGTGGAAGTGAAAACGAAGGTGTGTTATAACAATCTGTATCAAAAATCATCCTATGTACAGTTTCATTAAGGCTTAATCTTCCTCTTCCTCCGCCTCTTCTGCTGCTTCTTCATTCTCCTCCTCCTCCGCCTCTTCCACAACTTCCTCCTTAGCTTCACGTTCTTCGGGATTCACATCATCAGCTCCTTCCTTAGATTCAGCTCCTTCCTCCTGAAAGGATCAATGTAAAATATGCAACAGTAACACGGCTGAATAACAAATTATGGACCACTTTTATCTATTCTTAACATTCGTATTGATGCCTGACATCAGTCGACATTCAGCCTGCCGTTTGAATCGTACCTTAATTCAAAATACTTTTTGATCCTTTTTGAGGGGGTTGATAGGACTACGACTCCGGGGGTTGATAGGACTCTGACTCCGGGTGGCAAGTATATAGAGCCTAATTTTTTGAAAAAAACTGGCAACCTACATCATAGATCATTATAGGCTTACCTGAATCGATATTTAGTGATCATTGCATCAATTATCAATCATTTTCGATGAAAGTTGATCAAATGTCGCTTTCAGTTGGATGCATGCGACTCGGCTCCTCCCATCTTATTGGTGTGTGGTTCACACGGTTTTCTCCAGTCTCTACCAGGTAGGAAAATCCCCCATCCTTCTCCAAAAAATATGAGTACACTTTCGATTTTAATATCCGCTTTGGAGGAGCAATCACACACGATTAACGTGAGGGTAAGATGCAATGCTCTCAAATAAACTAGTATTTCATTTTTGTCTCAGATGTGACCTTTGGTGCGCAGGTGTGATCGAGGCTAGGAAGGCTTGTCTTCTCTACTAAATCACCGAGTGAAAAGAAAATCCTTTTTTCAGTATCACGGTTCATTCCCTCAACTATTACAAGCTTTGCATGCAGCAGTGTCTGTGTACTTTTGTTTGACGGAGAAAGTTGACATCAAGACAGTGACAGCTATGCACGAGGATAAATAATTTGTTTGTATTATATTTCGGTTCTAGTTATAGGCCGGAGTACTCCGACTCCACCAAAACTGATAGGCAGAGAAATTTGGCAGAGAAATGAAAAAAAAATTGAAATAAAGTTTTCTTTGTTGTTGGTTGGCTCTGTAGACCCATGGTACGTTCCCCAGTGGTCACTAATATTTTGTAACCTCACCAGAAAGTTCAATCACTTGTCGAATCCGGCAAGGCATGTTTTCGATGAAGCGGTTGATTTTTCTTGATCTAAACTCTCCCACTCTTGCCTTAGCAAAGCTTCAAGTCGAGGAAGACCATCTCCAGGAAGAATTGAGCTTTGAATGACACAAACTCCTTCAGGAAGAATTTGAGAATAAACACAACTCCTGTTACAAGTGTCGCTGTATTCCATGTAAATCCAGTCGGAGGAAGGATCACCCTATTGGGAGGATAATGGAAGAATGTACCTTTGCAAAACATCACATATCGTTGATAGCCTTATACGGGAGGGTGGTACCTTCTTTTCAGTGCACTGAGGCAGCGACTGCGTCACGAAACGTTTGCCGTGTAAAGAATTTTAGCAACTAATTTTTTATTAAAGCCGTTCCCTTTGGATATGGAGTTCAGTTCGGCCATCCATCAATATCGCAGCCCAAATCAGCAATCTTCCACATTCTTGATTCGCGGACAATGTCAAATGATCAGGCATTGCGTCACTTGACTTCATCCAAACTCTCAAATGGTCATCGCGACGTCTGAGACTCCCGTTCGTACTGTCCTTTTGACAAAAGAAAGAAGCTTTGCACTTCAAAAGCAATTTCGCAAGCTTCGAATCAGTCATCACGACATAAGATGAATTCAAAAGCGAGTGGAAATTTTGTTTACAACTTATCTGGGTCAACACTTTGATCTGGCTATACAGACGTCTAAACACCATAGATATTGAAAGCCTCAAAATGCTCCAAAAGCGTTAGCGGCCCGACAATTTGCCATTGACAGCCCGAAAAATGTAGATGTCATAATCATTGTATGCCATGTTGCGAAATATTTCTATGGTTTCTATGGTTCTATATCTATGCATGCAATTAGAAAATGTGTACTAGAAAATGGGCATTATCAAAGATATCAGTCTTATATACATGGTATACAATGACTCGTACAGCCGAGGCCGCATAGTGGCCGAGGCTGTAAGGATAATTGATGCTTGAAAAAGCTAGGCATGATTACTATTCTAACCAGATGAAGATGAAATTGCTATGGATTTCCCTATCATTCAGCGGGCAATAATGCAGTAGTTGGCATTATTGCCTGCTGAATTTCCATTGAAATTACATTGGATAAAAAACTGCATTATTGCCTGGCACGTAAATTCTATGCCAATTATACATAGAAATGATGCAAATATCACTATTTTGGGAAGATTCATGCATACACATTAGCAGTAATATCTAGGCCCTACTTCTCTCGACTCATTAGAGATTTCAAGATATCCTTTATCTAACATAGATTTTCATTTATAAACATATCACAGAATCATTGATTATAGGCAGCGACATAGATTTCATCTTCATTGGGTTAGAATACCAATATTATCTACTTTTATCGGGTGCGCTAACGCGCCCTCGGAATCTATGCATTTATGTCCTCTAAAAGTGGATACTATTCCTATATTGTAGTGAATGCGTGCTATGATTCATGCATATGTAGAAGTCTGGAAGTTTCTGGCTACATACATAGATAGTGGTTTTTATTTCAGTGATGATGAGTTGATGATGATATAGAAATGATACTTCAGAGGTTAGTGACATCCCACGGCAGTGTGAGATTCTAACAAAAGATGACTAGACTGATCATTTCAGTAAACAGAAGAAGTAGTCAATAAAAATGGCAAATATCGGTGATTCTCATCTTAGCAATTAGGACAAACAAGTTCATTTGGATGCATTTCAACAAGAATCCTTATGAGATACTTGATACGTTGCTGATAGTCTTATCGATTTCTTAGTAGCAGAAACCAATGACTTCCCGGGACAAAAGAAGGTTTTAGGCCTACATAATGCTGAACAATCTCAGATGCGTTCATTTCTTGGTGTGTTCTTTATTTGAGTGGACATTACAAATTACAGAGGCGTCTCCGACTCTAACATGACTTCGGAGTCGACGCAGTAAGAGAATCAATTTCTCGACAGGATTTTCGACATATAAAAACATCTTTTCATTTCAACGATAACAATTTCACAGCAAACAGCAACGGCAAGTTGTATAAAGCAGGCCTTTGCTTAAATCTACTAATTTACAGTTTCGAGGAATACCTCTGAAATGTGATGGGAAGCTTTCATGATGACTGTTCGGAGCAATTCGTGAGTTACATTTGAATAAAACATGCTTTTGTATATTTTGACATCATATGACGCCATCGTAACGAAATCGTTACAGCTTTAATTTCCAAGAAAGGGTTATTGTATTGAACTGGTCATCATATATTATTCTTGATTATAACATTCTGAAATACTTTCCATCATTTTTATAGAAACTTTGCTGATGTTTACATGGGCGGCCTTAAATGGGTTAAGTAGATAGAGTCATACAAAATTTGTAGCAATAAACGCTGTAATGAGAGTGATGACCGTCATAACGACCGATTCGTGAGGACAGATGCAAAAGGAATGAACGAATTCTTGCTCATCATTGCTGTGCATAGTGGCACACGAATGTGCTGAGAATAACTGAGTCTCTTAGGGATCAAATAATACAGTACATGACAACTATTCTTTTCAGCACTTCAAAATAGTTCGCGCCTGGCTCCTAATGTTGTTTTGTCACATCTACACACTTAAAGATTTGGTGGATACATGATTTGATGTGCTCGACGATCGATGCGGTTTAGACATTCCTCGTCACCTTTCGATATAGCAGCAAACACAGGACATGCATATTCTAAGATACTCCGAATATAGGCTACAACTCGTACACTTTGTGAAGATCTACAGGAGCAAGATAGTTATGTATCTTTCGAGGAGCATAGAAACGTTTATTGGCTTTAAGCAGACGCTCATTATGTGATCTTTCCAGTTGAAACGGCTATTCAAAGTAACAGCAAGAGCAACAAGCTATTGAACTACCTCAATACATGATCCGTACCTCAATACTCGTCCATAACCGGGTCTACTTGCTGTGAAATGAACATCGCCTTTGATTTGGACTTATTAAGTGACAGGAAATTGCTTTTGCACCAATGGTCAACATTATCTATCCTCATTTTGCATCGGAGAGAAGCGTCATCTACACTGCTATCGAGAGAAAAAATAATACTGACATCATCAGTGTATTGAACCAATCGTTAAGGAACTTGCCGAATCACGATGGCCTAGAGTTGGGGAAAGTGATGGCAAGGCTTTGAGAGATTATGCAGATTTTTTGGGTGGGTGCAGTGATGCTATACCGAATGTGAAGGGCTTACAAATTCTAAACGACTGTGAGGAGAACAGGAAGATTGTTTCGAAGCTACCTGACTCATTGCGAAACAGATGGGCCAGGAAAGTAACAGCAGAGCTTAGGAGTGGAGAATATCCCTCATTCAAGAAGTTCACTGAGTTCTTATCTGAAGAAGCAGAAATAGCGTGCAATCAAATTCTCAATTTCGAATCACATAGTTTTAGTAAGAAATCCTCAAACATTCGAACGTTTGCCACGAAAGAACTGAATTGCTCAGCTTCTGAAAGAATGAAGGAAGTTCCTGCTACAGAATCAAATTCTAAGAACTGTGTTTTTATGCAAGCAGAATCATTCATTACAGAAGTGCCATAAGTTTAGAAAGATGAAGATTGAAGAGAGGAGGAATTATGTTAAGGAAAACAATCTGTGTTTTGCTTGCCTCTTAAGTGGACACCTATCGAAGTTCTGTAGAAATCGAGACTTGTGTGACGTGTGTAAGAAGTCGCACCCTACACTCCTACACGTAGATAAAAGTCCTTCGAGTAATATGACAGGAATCGAGAATGTAAGTTCACCCGCTTCATCAACGTCTTGCTGTATCCGACAACATCCTGCTGCCGAAACTTCGATGACCGTACCTGTGTGGGTGTCATCTAATAGGTCGAATGAGGAGATTCTAACGTATGCCTTGTTAGACACTCAAAGCGATTCCAGCTATATTTCTGACGATTTAATCAAGACACTTCATTTGAAAGGAAGTAAGGTTAGTTTGAAGCTTTCGACGATGTCCTCAAAGGCCGCAGTTTCAGAAAGCACACTGGTTGAAGATATCAAAGTTCGAGGATTGTATGAGAATCAAATAGTAAGGATTTCTAAAGTCTACTCAAATGATATAATACCAGGTGATCGGTCTTGCATTCCCACGCCGGAAACTACCAAACAGTGGCCTCATCTACACGAAGTAGCAACGAAGATTCCTGCACTACAAGATTGTGAATTTGGCTTGCTCATAGGATACGATTGTCCTCAAGCACTAGCTCAACGAGAATCTGTCACTAGTGATGGAAATCATCCCTATGCAGTAAGAACTGATCTTGGTTGGTCAATTGTAGGTGGAGGTAGCATGAAGTCGTCGTTTTGCCACAGAATCGTAACGAAAGAATATCCGATTTCTCCTCAAGATGCGTTATCATTATTGGAGGGTGATTTTGGTGATGATAGCGATAAGATGATGTCTCAAAATGATCTCAAGTTTATGAAGATATTGAACTCGTCCGTGACTCAGTTAGATAATGGTCATCTTCAACTTCCTTGCCATTTTATAAACGTCCTGTTTTTCCTAATAACCGACGTCAAGCTGAAGTACGCTTGGGATATCTTCAGAGAAAGTTTTTGAAGAATGAGAGGTTTCGCGAAGACTACATTGGACTTATGGAAGACATCATCAAGGATGGAGATGCGGAAATTGCAGATGATACGTTTAAGGTGGGAGAAGGATGGTATATACCTCATCATGGTGTGTATCACCCCAAGAAACCTGGAAAGATCCGTGTTAAGTTTGATTGTGCTAATCGATACCAGGGAAATTGTTTAAACGATCATCTGCTCACCGGTCCTGATCTGACCAATACGTTGATAGGAGTTCTATGCCGATTCAGAAGATACCCTGTTGCATTGACTTGTGATATCAGACGAATGTTTCACCAGTTCCTCGTTGATCCGAATGACAGAGATTATTTGAAATTCTTATGGTGGCCTCAAGGTGATACGAATCAGAAGGCACTTGAATATAGGATGAAAGTGCATTTGTTTGGCGCGGCGTCCTCACCAGGTTGCTCAAATTTCGGTCTTCGGTATCTGGCGCGCAGTCATGAAAAAGAATTTGCTACAGCTTCTGAATTTATAAGGAACAGTTTCTATGTAGACGATGGACTTCTAAGTGCAAAAACTAAAGATGAAGCTATACAAATTGCACGTGATGCTGTATACATAGGCAAACAATGTGGACTACAATTGCACAAGTTTGCATCCAATGATCCTGATGTTTTGAAAGCTATCGTAGGAGATGATCATGTATCCAGCACGACTACGAGTGAAGTACCTAAGGATAGTCAAGTTCCTCAAGTTTCATCAACTCTCGGTCTCCTGTGGAACGTTGAAGAAGATTACTTTATGTTCAAGTTTGAAGATAAAGCATTCGGCTTTTCTAGACGCGATATTCTTGCTTGTGTTGCTTCTGTCTACGATCCTATAGGACTGATCTCTCCCTTTATCCTTCTTGGGAAGACAATACTGCAACAAATGTGTAAGAACGGAAGTAGCTGGAATGATTTATTGCTGATGATCTTCTACCAAAATGAAAACAATGGTTGACAAACTTGAAAGAACTATCTACGCTGCGCATACCTCGTGCAATGACTCCTTTGTATTTCGGAGAGGTAGCAAGAGTTGAGCTACACCACTTCTCGGATGCAAGCACAACAGGATATGGACAATGTTCGTATATTAGAATGATTGATGATCAGAATCGTGTTCACTGTACTCTCCTGATGGGAAAATCCAGAGTAGCGCCTACCAAGTTAAAGACAATTCCGCGACTTGAACTAACAGCTGCAGTCATCTCGGTCAAGGTCAGTAAGCTACTGAAAGATGAATTGAGATTAACCCCTGATGAAGAAGTATTCTGGACGGACTCTAAAGTGGTACTTGCGTACATTGCAAACGAATCCTGTCGCTTTCATATGTTCGTCGCAAATCGTGCACAAACAATTCGTGATGCTTCTGATCCTGCGCAATGGCGTTACATTGAAACAAAGTCTAACCCTGCTGATCACGCATCTAGAGGACTGAACATTCGTAGACTTCAAGAATCAAATTGGCTGAAAGGTCCTGAATTCTTATGGGAATCTGAGATACCGAATTCATCTGAAATTAAATTTGATCTAAACAAGGAAGACCCTGAAGTGAGATGTCTTGTGACTAGTTCCACTACGTCAAGTCGAGTCTCTACGACATCAAGTTTGATCGCGTCATTTGAAAAGTTCTCTAATTGGTCGACGCTAGTTGCAGCTATAGCACGGTTACAACGGAGAGCTAAGGGGATAAGGAACGACTTATTGTCCACCGTGGAAGAACGAGAGGCTGCGAAATTGATTATTATTCGTCTCTCACAAGAATCTGATTTGGATTTGAAGTTGTTGCCTAAGGCTCTGGATCCTTTCAAGGATAAACATGGAATTTTACGCGTTGGCGGAAGGCTTAGAAACTCAACTTTGTCGCCTGAATTGAAACATCCGATTATTTTGAGTAAGAAGAGTTATATTTCTCGTCTGATTTTCCAACATTTCCATGAACTATCCAAGCATCAAGGACGCGGCATAACTGTGAATACCATACGTGCCAATGGATTTTGGATACTCAAAGGAAGCAAGCTAGTATCCAATACAATTAACTCATGTGTTGCTTGTCGAAAGAATCCTCATCCCCCAGAAAGTCAGAAAATGTCAGATCTTCCTATCGATCGTGTTGAGCCATCACCGCCATTCACGTATTGCGGCATGGATGTCTTTGGACACTTCTGGACAAAGTCTGGTCGAAGACAGCAGAAGCGCTATGGGTTACTGTTTACTTGCCTTTGTTCGAGAGTTATACATATCGAACTATTGGATGATATGTCAACTGATGCCTTCATCAATGCCGTTCGATGTTTCATTGCCATCAGAGGCAAGGTTCGTCAGATAAGATCAGATCAGGGCAGCAATTTCGTCGGTGGAAAGAATGAATTGCGAAAGGCTCTGGAAGAGATGGACAATGAGAATATTGAGAATTACATGAGCAAAGATTATGACTGTGAGATTGTCATGAATCCTCCTTATGCCAGTCATCGAGGCGGTATATGGGAACGACAAATACGTACAGTTCGAAGCATTCTCTCAATCACTATAGAAATGCAATCTAGACAATTGGATGATTCCTCATTGAGAACACTGTTTTACGAGGCCATGTCTATCGTTAACAATCGCCCTCTCACTACGGACTTCATTAATGACCCACAGGTAGATCCATTGACTCCCAATCACATTCTCACAATGAAAGATTCGACAACTCCGCCACCACCTGGTCTATTTGATAGAAAAGATCTCTATCTGCGTAAACGCTGGAGAAGAGTTCAATACTTATCCGAGCAACTCTGGAGCAGATGGAAGAAAGAATATCTGCAAAGTATCAATCAGCGGAAGTGTTGGGCTAGTAGATCTAGAAATATGAAGGTGGGAGATGTTGTTTTAGTCGTGGATGATGGTCTTCCTAGGAACGAATGGAGCTTAGGATTGATCAAGGAAGTGATTGAGAGTAGTGATGGTCTTGTCAGAAGAGTGATGTTGCGAATTATAGACAAAGGAAAGGTCAAGGTCATAGAATGGACTATTCAGAAAGTCATTCTTCTTGTTGAGTGTGAATAGTTATAGGCATTCTTTGAATTGTTTGTCTGAGATAATCTTTATTGCAATAAGCTTACGTACTGTTTAAATGTTAAAAGTAATTCAATGCATCGTGCATCTATATGAACAAGTGATAATTGCCGTTTATTGATGTACTACTGATTGAATAGTCGCAATGATTTTTTATTGAATTTGCATCCTGAATGCATATAAAAGGTGTAATTTTTGTAAAGTTTATATTTCTTATGCTGATTCATGTGTATATATTTGATATGAACACTTGGTTTAACTTCTATTTTGTAAATATGGAACATGAACTTTTCCTGACTTCGTGAGTGATATCCATACCTGGTTGTACAAAGAAGATTGGTGAAGATTGTTTAGAAATTGGACTCTGCAAGTTATGGTGTGTGAAGACTATGAACATATCAAGTATGAACAAAAGTGAACGAAGCCTCTTTATTGGTATGTTGTAGTCTTGCTTTTTGTAGAATTCTTTAAATGAAACGAACTGTGTGCATATTTGTTAAGAAGTTTTTATATGTTTAACTCATTTGAATAACATGTCACGCAGGAAAGTTGTTGGTGGGAGTGTGACGGTATATTTGCACATTTACAGTTATTGAATATGAGTAGAACCAATTTTATCGTTTTATTGCTTCTTCACCTAAAAATCTTGGTAAAAGTCGTTATTTGTTTAAGTTGCCTATTTGTGTTTATTGTCAAGGAGATCATTAGGCAACGTATTTTCTTGAATTCAACAGATGTTTTTTTGTACAGCCAAGAAGGTGAACGTTTTCACGGTTGTAATCGTTTGTATTCATTTGTGTGTTGATTTACATCTGATTTCTGTACATAGTGAACCACGAATACAATATGAATTACAATCAGTATAGCTCGTTTTGATTTTTGGCTGTAAAAGAACGGATAAGCCGTTATAAAAAAAATCATTATAGCCTTTCAAGGGACACTGGCGGAAACGCGTATCCGCTAAAGATTTTCATCCCTGTTATGCGAAGTTGCATGCTCTCTATCAATATCAATGTTTGGAGGCTGTCATGGTATTTAATTTTTAAATTTAAATTCTGAACTGCTAACGACTGTAAGTCGTCGTGCGAGGATTTCATAGAAGACTTAATTGGTTGTAATCAAAGTAAAAGCAATTAAATAGACAATTAAAATGTGTGGTGCCAAATAGTCACCACAGAATTCTGTTAAATACTGGTTGAACATATGACAGTTAATTCATAGTCTTGGGAGCAAGGGCTGGTTCAACGCGGTATTGAAATCTTATCAATTTAAAATTTTTGAGTGATGAATATATTTAAAATGTTTTCAGCAAAATATTACTGAATTCCAGTTATTGTGTTACACATAACTGCATCAAGTTATTGATTATTATTGAATTCTAGCGAGGTGATGATAATCCAGTCAACCATTGGCTGTGACTGTACACTCCTCCCCCAAACTAAGTAGATACCGATAGTACATGATTGTCATAACAGAGAACCCATATATTGTGACACAAATTACATGATGACTTACATGGCACAATCCACATACTGAGGACTGGTTCAAAATACATTCACTTTGACAATAAGATAGGAAATATAAAATAGATATTCAACAAATAGAAGCAGACATAATTATAATAATGTATTGCATGTAAACACAATTCAAAAAAATATCAAGAATGCAACATAAGTACTTCACAATAGAGTCAGTATTATACCCGCGACTGCCGATCAATATCATTTGCCATAAAATATCCAGGATTACAAAACATTCGGAAGCTCTGACATATCAGTCGTTATGAAAATTAAACGATTTACTTTTATAACCAGCTAAATCACAAATGAGGTCCATTTGGTCAGCCGTCAAATGTAGCTAGCTTGAGCCCGATTTCTTAATCAGGGGATGGGACCATTTGGATTCATGCAGCCCCATCTAAAAAAAGCAAGTATCCACCTACTACTCGTCTCAAACATGCTGTATAAACCGAGTGCAGTGGCGCTGCTTTCTGAATAATTTTGAGTCATGACCGCAGAATGTGCGCATTAAAATTCGTTTCAGTGGTTGAGAAAATAAGGTTTCATTTCAAGACCTCATGTGTTGGTTTATAGTATATTATAATATCATGTTTTTCAATTTCATTAACTCATGATTTTAGCATGACACTTAAAAAATTGCAGAAATCTTACTAATTTCCAATTTATAATGTTACCCTCTATCAATTGGCCTACTTAGTTTCCTTGCCTGATACTACCTGAAACCTTGATGTTGTAAACCTAGTACGCACTACATCTACCGGATGAACAAGGAGTAAAACATAAGCTGTTTTTGAATTCCTACCCAGTCTAAAACAGCCATGTCACATTCTCCAATATCTATTCCCGAATGAAACCCTGGTCAGAGTGAGAAAAAGAAATGGAACCCTCAATTGAAGCACAGTATAAAAATGATCACGCTGATAATGATGCGACGCTTGAACTTTCCTACTGAATTTCAGAAAAATATTCATTGTTTTTAAATCAAAAACTTTAGCACCGGTAGGTCTAGAAAAAATGTTAAATTTTTTTCAATCTCAAGCACATTATTTCAAAAAGGAGACCATGAAGGTGTACGCTTACAGCTAAAATACAATTTAACTCGCACTTCATGGAATAATAACTTGGCTTGTAGCATGAGTGATCGTCTAACCTTCTTTTACGAGGCCTCCAGCACGTAAACTTGAGAGAATCGGCAGAAATTGAGTCACACAGGTATTCGATTCACACATCTTCTATCATACTTCGTTTAGTTCGAAGAAGATTCACGAAATCATAGTTTGCCAATGTAAATATCCAGTACCTGTCATAAGTTTGGAAACCCCGTGTCCCAAGTCAGTGATTTTATGAAATTCATACTGCATTCACTCGTATCCTAATTTTTTTGTCAAAATTATCTCACTCCACAGTAATAACCATAGAAATGGATGTTTCCCTCCTCTGCTTGTCTAGAGGAGACATGACGAAATGCCAGTGGCACCATGGAAGACTAGCAAGGCGGGTCATGCTCCGAAGCAAAATTCATTGTTGAGATTGAAAAATGAGAGTAGATGTGGACTGGGGAAGCTGTAGATTCCGCTAGGAATGTCCGATTCCAATTATTTCAGGTGGGACATGAAAATTCAGATTTTCGTCTACAATTCATCTCGGGTATTTGATCAAATTTGACCGTGATCGGTTTTAATTAGGTGTGCGCTTGAAGCCTGCTATTGTCATAGGCTGTTGCGTTTCCATGATTGCAAAATATGTGCTTGGAATGTCCCTTAGATAGCAGAGATTCTATGGTAATAGCAGTTAATGATTTTAATGATTATCAGGCTGTCAATCCCATTCGAGCTTACTGCATTGTCGTCGTCATAGCGATAGCATAGGTAGCTTACTAATACGGGTGTATGTTCTAAGTATCAGTGACGAGTCATCTCATTTTCATTTCTGCATTGCAATGGGATCAGGAAAACAAGTAACTGACGCACAGAGAGGCGCAATTGTGGAGCTGAAAAGAGCAGGACTCAGCCACAAGATGATTTGCATACAACTGAAAGTTTCAAAATCAGCTGTATCAAAGATTTTGAAGGGATACAACATGGAAGGAAATTTCTCAGTTCGTAGCCGTTGCGGTCGACCTTCCAAGGTATCCAAACATACAAAGAGACGAATGAAGAAGGTCATATCGGCAGATCCTTTCCTAACTTCTGATGATCTCATCCGAGAAGTATCTCCTCTACGGTGTGTGTCTACGGAAACAGTTTCTCGTGTTTTGCGGAAAGACTTTAACTTATGGGCTCGCAAAGTTCAGCGGAAACCTCTAATGACGAAAGCCCATTTGCAGAAAAGGAAAGAATTTTGTATGCGAACAAAAGATTGGACAGCTGACGCCACAACTAGTCTGTACGTCACCGGTGTCGGACGTGTTTTCAGCGCGCTCTTAGCCTTGTGGTCTTTGTGTTTCTGTTCTAGGCTGTTAGGGATTGTTTTTCATTAATTTTGGTATCATTCATCTCCTTATCACACTCTATTCATTTCTGTGTCATCGGTATCCCCTGTCATTTAGTGGCTCCAAAGTTATCGCTGTATTTCAGTCCCTTCGATTACTCCATTATCTAATCACGTGATTCGTTGTTTAGTGATTACCATAGCTTAGTTTCATTGGCGTGCTTCTATCAACACGCAGCTGCAGTGTGCTTTGTCTCGTAATCTGGATTCATCTCTCTGTCCGATTTCTCTGCTGTTGAGAGTGCTGTAGCTTGGCGTATTGTGCCAAGTCAGATTTCTATGTAATTCTCTCTTCAGAATTGCATCCCTCTTCGATTTCTTTGCTGATCACACGCGTTTATAGATATCAAATTTCTTCAAAAAGATAGAGCGGCATAGTAGTGTAGTGGTACCGTGTTAGACTTGCCAACCTCGTTCATCGAGTTCAAATCCTGCTCTAATTTTTTTTCTTTTTGTTGTTTTGTGTGGTAGTTCACAGTCCTTCTATGATAATAGCATATAATTAGCTAGTGTTGAGCTCTTACACTGTTTACTCTCTACCGTTCGTTTTTTGTATTATGCCATCTATCCACCCCATAAGTGTGGGGCCGTTAGTGTGCATGTAGCTTGGTGTGTTGTTTTAGAACCAGCGTATATTTTCCCCATCCATCCTACTTCGCTAATTCGGTAACTGCAGGGTCTGAGTGTGGGCTTAGCCTACTATTATACTTTCTTTGTTGTGACTGAAATCTCTGAGTGTGACTCCTTTCTTATTGTAGTTAATTCCTTTTTTCCCTCTTCGCATAATGCCTAGAACGGCTAAAGATTCCAAGAGTCAAGCTTCCTCTGATCTTCTCCCTGGTAGATCTACGTGTTGGTGTAATCAGCTTTCCAACTCAACAGAGATTGAGTGTTCCAACTGTCGATCTTGGATTCATTATCTCTGTCTGGGTCTTTCCTTCCGCCAGCTCTCCTATGTTATCAATGACGATCCTGGCCTTTATCTCTGTAAATCTTGTTGTCTCTCTCCAGAAGTTGACTCCATCAAAACCAAGTTACTGGACGGGTTCCCGTCTGATGAGCATGTGTATTGCTTTGACGAGGATTGGTTCACTGTTGCCAATTTAACTAATCCTCCTGTTTGCCAGACTCAGGATGTTTCTCACAGTTGTGTTAGTTCCAATGTTAAGGAAATTTCTCCCAGTTCAGACAGTCCTCCATTGCTTTCGAAATTTCAAGAATTGGAGAAAGCATTTTCGACTCTGACATTGAAGCTGGAATCCATGATAGCCATGATCTCTACTTCCCTCCACGAGAATACAGCTGATAAATCTCCCAGCATTCCTTGGCCTGCTCCTCTTCCCCCCGTTTCTTCCTCCCAGTTTTACACCGGTAATTTTCCTCCTCTCTCCTCAGTAGATGTCCCTGTTGATCGCTCACCTGGTGCTTTTCAAGGTCCAGCTCTATCGAATCATGTATCGAATCCCACTCCGCCTATCTCAACTTCCCGGATGCCTGTCTTTTCCGTGAGACAGACCGGTTCGATCCCGTCCGTCCCTCCAGACTCTGGAATCTACATGCCAAATGAGCTCATCCTGACAAATTTTCCTGATGATAAGGATCTGTCTTTCGGTATATCTTCAATCATTTAGTCTATTAGAAACAGTTCTCCTTCCTCGTCATGTCCTGAACCAACTGATGTTATCCGTATTGGCAAGCCGAAAGTCAATTCTCATAGACTGGTCAGGCTGATTTTTAAATCTGCTTTCGACGCGAAGCTTTTCAAATCAGCTTTCTCTTCCGTTTCTCCCCTCTTTTGTGATTCAAGCCAGGTTCACATTCGATCAAGCCTTTCGCCTTCAGGACAGGCTCTCCGTCGGCACTGCTTCGAACTGAATAAACAAGCTTCCAAGAGCGACAATGGCTCTTCTTGTGAGAGTTTAGTCTACGGGACTCCGGAGTTATTTGGCGCTTCGTTCGCAGAGATGATGGTAGCTGGCAAAGAGACTCCTCTTGGTTTGATCGTACTTATTCAAAAAACTGAAGAGCCCTAACCTTGCACTTAAGTTTCTTAACTTGAATGCTCGCAGCATTGTCAACAAGCTTCACATTTTTCATTCCTATATCTCTGACCTCCAACCAGATATTATCTCTGTCACTGAAACTTGGGCAAATAAAAATTTTAATGATGCTTTATTTCAAATTTCAGGCTTTAAATTATTCAGATCTGATCGTCGCAGTGGTAGTCGCGGTGGTGGTGTTTGCCTTTACATTAAGGACTCACTTCAGTCTTGTGCTTTGGATGTCGCTAACAGCTCGAACTTCAGTGATTGTGTTTCGGCTGAAGTTTATCTTCAGAATAAATCTTCCATTCTTGTAGGTGTGGTTTATCGTCCTCCTAATTCATCAGTAGCTAATGACAGTGTCCTATTCGAGCTCTTCCATGAAGCCTCCTCCTTCCCCATCAGTTTAAGCTAATAAGTGGCGATTTTAATTTCCCCCACATTGACTGGGAGACACTTTCTTCCAACAAAGACTCAGAAGATTTTCTTGTTTGCACTGTTGAGTCAGGGTTCTACCAAACTGTCTTTGAACCTACACGCGAAGAGCATATATTGGATTTAATATTCTGCTCCACTCCTGATCTTGTTACCCGCGTTGATGTAATTGAACCTCTAGCCTCTTCAGGTCACAATATGGTCTTGGCTGAAACTGGCTTTTTCTGCAGAAAGAAAACCAATTTCTTCCAAGTCGACTCCTCGTTATAATTTTAAGCAGGCTGATTGGGACTTGTACCGTTCCATTCTCGCTTCCAATAACTGGGAAAGTTGCTTCCAGCACAAAGATGTGAATGAGATATGGGCTTCTTTTCAATCCGCTATTCACGGTGCTTTATCGTCAGCAGTTCCAACCATGAATTATCTTCGAAGTAACAGACCTCCTTGGGATTCTCCAGAAATTCGTTCTTTAAAACTACAGCGCAGAAGGGCGGAACGTATCTTCCTTGACACCAGATCTGAAGAGGCTAGACGTTTGCGCAATCATACATCTAACCTCTTGAAACAAGCAATCCGCAGATCTATTTACAATTTTGAATTATCTTTGGCTAACAGTGACAATCCTAAGCGATTCTGGAACTATGTAAAATCTATACAAAAGGTTCGAACCACCGTTGGTCCGCTTGTCGACCCGTCCACTGACCGAGTAGTGTATGATCCCCTACACTCAGCTACTATTCTTGGTGATTCCTACAAATCTGCTTTCACCTCTGAGTCTCTTCCCATACCTGCTGTTCATGCACAAACTGATCATTGCCTCGCTGATGTAGTCTTCGCACCTGATAGAATTCGCTTCCACCTATCACATAAGAAGAATTTCTCCTCCCCTGGCCCTGATGGCATTCAATATATCTGCTACAAACAAGGTGCTTTTGTTCTGCTTCCACTTCTTGCTCGCCTTTTCCAGATCTTTTTTGAGTTAGGGAATATCCCGCTAGTCTGGAAGCACGCTCTGGTTACTCCTATACATAAGAAAGGTTGTCGCAAGAAGGCAGAGAATTACCGTCCGGTCAGCCTGACTTGTACTGCCTCCAAATTGATGGAGTCGATTGTTCGCGATCACCTGTGGCAGTTCTGGAACCAATATGACATAATCAAGCGCTCTCAATTTGGTTTTCGATCCAATTCGTCTAGCACCCACCAGCTCTTAGAATTCCTCGAGGATTTAACATCTGTTGTGGATCGCGGTCAGTGGGCTGACGTCATCTATCTCGATTTTGAAAAAGCGTTCAATTCAGTCCCTCACTTTCGTCTCCTCTCGAAATTGACTTCCTTGGGCATTGGAGGGAGACTTCTATGTTTTCTGAAAGCTTTTCTTGAGGATAGAACTGAGAGTGTTGTCGTGGATGGTGTGCATTCTTCCCCCTACAGCATGATTTCTGGTGTCCCCCAGGGATCCGTTTTAGGCCCAGATCTGTTTGTCGCCTTTATTAATGACATTGATGACACCTTGACAAATTCTTCTTTATTGAAATATGCTGATGATGTAAAATTGTACTCCGAAATCAAGCGCACTGATCCCCTGAAAGCCAAAGAACTTTTGCAAGCTGACCTCAACGCTGTAACCACCTGGTCGAAGAAATGGCAGCTATCGCTCAATCCCCAAAAGTGCTCCATTCTACACTTTGGATTTCGCAATCCAGCCTCGGACTACCGTCTGGATGGAAGTTTCCTGAATAATTCCAAGTGTGTCAAAGACCTAAAATTCTCTCGGCACATTCTGACCTGTGTTCAGAAAGCGAATCGCATTGTATCTGCCATCCTCAGGACATTCGTCTCTCGGGACGCCGATCTGCTTATTCGTCTCTTCAAGACACTGGTCCGCCCTCACCTCGAATATGCCATCCCAGTCTGGAATCCATCCCTGAATAAAGACATTCTGGCTATCGAACGTGTACAACGTCGATTCACCAAAAGCATCCGTGGTCTATCCTCGTTACCCTACGAAGAAAGACTGAGAGCTCTGAAACTCCCAACACTACAATGTCGTCGTCGGATTATGGACCTTACAACCGTGTTCAAAATATGTAACCACCTTACTCCAAGTGATCCTAATTCCTTCTTCACCTTTAGTGTTTCCCGAACCCGTGGACATAACTACAAAATTTTCCGCCACCCAACAAATCTGAATTGTCGCCTATCCTCTTTTTCCCACCGCATTATAGATGACTGGAACCGCCTCCCCGACGATATTGTGAACAGTGAAACGGTGAAACAGTTTAAACGAAAGATTTTTATGTTTTATTGTAACTTCTAATTGTTCCCTCCTGAATGTATTTCCTGTGTTGCCTTGGTGCTCCTTGCACTTATTGGTGTACTAAATAAATAAATAAATAAATAAGATTGGGGTCACATCATGTGGTCAGATGAGTTAAACTTTTATTTGTTTGATCAATCAAGGTGGCGTGTCCGAAGACCAAAACAATCTGATCCGTCCGATCATCGGTTTACCCAACCGACGGTGAAGCATCCTCCGCACGTGATGGTATGGGCTTGTTTTTCCGCCACTGGTAGAGGAGGTTTGGCTATCTTACCTCAGAATGTCAATATGGATTCATCAAGATATTTAGAAACTCTAGAGTCTCATCTCCTTCCGTTCATGACGATCCGAGACGCAAGCATTTTCATGCAAGACGGCGCACCGTGCCATAGATCAAAGAAAGTCACAGAATGGCTTGAAAATCATGCTATCCAGACTCTGAAGTGGCCACAGAATTCACCCGACCTAAATCCCATTGAAAATTTATGGAGCATAATGAAAAGAAAAATCAACAAATTGAAGATAACCTCCATCATGCAGTTGAAACAAGCAATAATTGATCTGTGGACCCAACAAACTGATCCAATGTTGTGCAACAGACTTGTGGCATCAATGCCTTCAAGAATTCAAGCAGTGATGAAGAATAAGTACTATCCATCAAAATACTGATGTAAGTAGCCTGCCACGATAATATAATATAATAAAGACATTCATAGTCACTTCAGAAATACATGTAAATTTTGGATTACTTTGTATAGTTTTGATTTAACAAAATTATTGCTTTCGTGTATGGGGTTTCCAAACTTATGACAGGTACTGTAGCTAAACACATTAGTTCAGAACTCCGCTTACTGCACTGTTCAATGCGAATTTATCATCAATGTTTAACCGAGATTTATGCATGAATCATCAATGCAAGTTTTTAAGATATTATAATTGCGTATTTTTGGTTCAATAATGATGATCGATGTATTTTGACAATGCATATAAGCTTTCCAATCATTAAACATGCTTACCAACAATGATTTTCAATTTTTAATTTTCCATGGATTTATTGGAATCATCGATCATGGATTCTGTGTCCATGGCTGGGCTACTAGGGGTGCGCTGGTATTCCATCCTGCAGGAAGATATTCCTATCCTTCATGATATTCGGTATATTTTATACAGTATAGAAGGGAAGATTTTGCCGCACATTCTCGATTTCTCGAAAGAATAATGGCTCTCCCAAAGAAAATGGCTTGCGGAAATGCCTGCCCAAGCTTTTAGACCGCGTTGATCCACGGATTTTGTATGAAGATATTTGCTGTGACCAGACCGCTCTGCTGAAGCAGTCTTCCAAACGTCGAACAGCTGAACAGCAATATCCTAGTGGCTTCATGAAAATTCTTTTCAATATGGACGGGATCTTGCACGGTGTGACCTCATGACATGATCAATAGAAAATGACAGCTGCACGAGAATAGTGTATTATAAATTTGAATGTAAAATTTTTGAGCGAAATGAAGAAAGTTGTCTTTGAAACAGTTAAGAAAAATCATCCATAGCCCTTCATGTAGATTATTCGATAACATGCAGTCTTAATATCGAGCTGAAATCGTTAATTAAGCGTTCAATAACTTCAATTCGATTTTGAATTGGGGGCAGGTAGAGGGGTCTTTGTAGTACACTCGATCTAACTCGATCTAACCTTCGAAAACGGTTTTCCTGAAAATAGTACACGGCAGTGGCGTATCCAAGGGGGGACACGGGGGAATGTCCCCCCCCCTTCGGAGAGATGTGATTTTAGCACATAAGTTTATGAAGAAGGAAAGTGCACTCAAACATCAATTCTCAATACATTCTGTGGAGTTGAACATTAGCACTTGATTTGCCTGGGAGTCTTGTGTCAGAGTGTGACGTTGCTTTCTTACCGATAGCCATTGCCGATAACGCCGATAACACATTCGTCAAACACTGACTTGCAGTGGCGTAGCGTGTATAGTATTCACAGTATTCAGTGAATACCTATTTATTTCCACTGTGTTAACTTAATGAATTCTATCCATTCTTTAAATATAACCAGCTTTTTGTCCGTTGAAAAATCTTCTTTATTAAACCAAAAAGTATAACATTAGTGTAAAGCTCAGAAAAATGTTATGTTTTTCAGCTTCTTTCTTCATGAAAAGTATTTTGCAGTGCCTGTATATTGTTCTGTAATTTCACTGTACTGATAGAGGATATCTTAAGTATACATGTAGAAGATGCGTACACTACTGTTTGTGTCACTGGTTAGTTTTGTAATAATCTGTACCTGTTCAGTTTTACTGAATTCAATTTTAGGACGTTACGGTATATAAAAGTGGGATATCAAAATTCGGGATTAACGAAAATGAATATAAATAAGCGAAGATTAAACTATCGATAATATTACATGCGACCATGATTATATACTATTTATGATCATTATATTTCTTTGCGTTGAATATGCATAATCTTCGTGGTAGGCCCAAAAAACTCATTAATTTTTGTACCCCCCTTTTCAAAATCCTGGATACGCCCCTGGTCTGCTCGAGTTATGTATTCTAGTGCACCTCATTGAAACTGATGACTGAATAAGCATCAGTAATAATTTTACACACTGTAAACTGTAATCGGATTTGCTTGTAAGAAAACGGTTCAATAAAGAATATCTCTATTGGCAATGATAATGAACATGAAAGGCAACCCAAATCGTGGAAATTGTCAATTCTCACATGAAGATTCACACAGTTATTTATAATTGCCAATTGAATCACATTTGAAAAGCACTTTTGCCATCATTCCACCGTCCTCCCGAGTTCGAGCGCATCGGCAGTTCTGTCTCTTCATATCAGCGACATTCGATACGTGGACATCGTAGCCCTTCAGTCGTCTGCCGTCGTACCCAACACAGTAGCTGTACGGATAGAGGAATTGTTTGGCAGCGTAAGTCCCCCAAGGTGTGCAACGGAGGACATGTTTGGATGGCTGAGAGGCAGCTTCGTGCTCTGCTTTGAAGCAAGGTCTAGTGAGATCTTTTACACATTTCTGAGCTTCACAAACGAGACCATCGTAACATTTTGGATCACCAGCTGCACAGGCTTCGTTTAAGCCCATAGTCAGCGCATTTGCGGCATAGCATGTTGCAAGAGCAACAAGTAGAATGGCAACCACTTTCATCCTTCGTCTGATTGAGTTCTAAGGAAAAATTGCTGCTCGGCGATTTAAATGCAGAAATTATTCAAAACTTCTTCATCTTGATATCTATGACTACCAGCCGTTGTGTTCTCATCCAATCAGAGATCATTTCAGAAAAATACTGAGAAGTCACCGCCTGTCCTCTGCCTCAAACGACATTCACTTATTCATAAAACAATTGCTGCCAATTAAAATCTCTTTTCAGCACTTCAATCATGCTTATCAAATTCTGCACAGATCATGCAACCACTGCATGTCCGCAGTTAATTAGGAACAGAAAAATAACGACGAACTTTGAACAAGATAGCACAACATCGAGGGAAACAATACATCAGATCGACATTCACATGCCACATTTGCTGCCAATTAAAATCTCTTATCACGCAATGTTTATGGAACAACCACTTTCACATTGTACGTCTGTGTGACTGTGACATAGTTGATAGTTTCAGGGTTTGATGGACTTTAAGACGTGTGCGCGAGCATCGCTCAGTGCGTCCTCTACAAATGAAGGCATTCGGAGCGGAAAGATTTCATGAAAAATCAATTACTTCATGTAATAGTAAATTTTCAATATGCAAAAACAAGAGTTAAAATTCAACTGTAGTTTTCCAGGGATTACAATCCCAGCACTGGTTGACAAAATTGCGGAAGAATTGCAATATATATGTGATAATACAGAAATAGTGCAATTTATAATTTGATGATATAAAACTATTACAATTTATATATAAACTGAAAAATTGCAGTTTCTGAAAGTTATATCTATTGCAATAAAATCATATGAAATGCAATTTTACTTAAGTATTGTAGATGGCGCTCAAAGACTTAGAATATGGTTAGAATGTATGAATCAGATTGTCTGTAGGTGCGGTGACTTATTATTTTACGCCCGTATTATAAGACGCATAACATTTCGATAGGCTCTTACTGACTTAAAATGACCGTATCACTCAACGTCTTTTGGAATTCATTGCAATGCAGTTGTAACATCTCAATGTCAGCTTAATGACGTAAGCAAGTTAACAATGAGTGACATTCAGCGGGTGCTCCAATCATCTACTTCTTCAGCAGTTAAGATTCATCAATTATTCTCCTATCACCCACCCCATCAAAGTCTTCATTTCTCATTCACATTCATTAACATTAGCATATGGGAAACTAGCAGAGAGTTGATTTGAGAATCACGTGCTCCATCTCAATCATCATTCGTTGATTTTAACTTGTGAAACTTTAACATTTCTGTACATGTGATAGATTTCACTGAGCAGAAAATTAATATATATATAATTGCTTTTGAGTTCTAGAGCAATGAAAAGTTATGCTTGAAGCGTAAATCAAGGATCTAGATATCATTTGTGAATTAAGGGACATTTGAAATGATCT
The DNA here is from genome assembly GCA_907163375.1 of Prostheceraeus crozeri. Classification (NCBI taxonomy): domain Eukaryota; kingdom Metazoa; phylum Platyhelminthes; order Polycladida; family Euryleptidae; genus Prostheceraeus; species Prostheceraeus crozeri. Next base: position 44,981 of record CAJQUW010006111.1, on the reverse strand, counting down.
TCAGATCAGAAATGGAATGAAACATTCAACACAAGTGACAAACTTAATCATACGAAAGAGTCAGCGCTCCTTTTTAATTGGCTTAAATTTGATGATAGACCAATGAGAATACGCCGACGGCTTTCAATGGATAATGAAATTAGAATTTGCTGTCTTCGACGAGTGAGAACTGCAAAACTCACGCTCCTGTTCTTTCAAATTAACTACACGTCTGTCGCATCGTTTTTTGTGTGATTAGCCATTGAGCGAAATAGTCTGTGAATAAGACATAAATAATATTCAACGTTCGCATAAATTTCAACCACTGATAATTATTTATGTAGCATATTTCTTTAAATACCCCGGAATACCCTTGAATTATGTATTAGAATGTTATGTTGTACCTTTAGAATGTAGAATTATGGTTAATAATTATTTGAATTGAGACTCGAAACAGTAAGAGTCGCATTTAAATAACCTGTATTATTCATATTATAAATTGCATTGGATAGGTAGGAATATGTTTAGGGAGGAGAAAAGTGAAGACCTGGTGGCCTCGACATGTCACTCGCCATGTCCATCAAAATCAAAACTCGAGTTCGGTAGACGAGAGTTATTAGAAAGTTATCTTGAAGGTTTATTCGACTCACGCACGGCGAAAAGAAGTTAAAAACTATTCTTTAGCATTCATTTCCTATTACACATAGGGAAGAATAGGCAATCTCAGCCAATCAACTACGTACCGGCGTACCACCCATGCTCGAGGGATGTAACTTCCCCCTTGTAATGAACATGCAAGTGATCATTATGTCGTATCAAGCAGAAAATTGAAGTAACCAATATTGTATAGGAAACCTGAAAAGTAGGCCAATTCAGCTTCTCTTGAATGTGGTACATATACGAGTATCTTGATGTAGGCATGATGCTTGAAAATGTTTGGTTGTTTGTAGGTTTATAGGCTAATACCGGTGTGCATGTATAACCATGACTGTCACGCTGCTTAGAGATTACAAGGGCAGTGAGCCTATATACTTATCTGTTATGATGTACGTGTATAAAATTGTTATGATGTAGCTTTATTTACTACTCTTGTATGCTTTTCAGGTTATGGACATGGTTCATGAACGGCTCACGTGGAGATCTATGAAACGGGTGGTACAGCGTGCACTTCATGAAGATGGACCCGGCTTTGAGTTGCTGGTTGAACCTGATTGGGAAATGGCTGTATTTGATCTGCACTCCCAATTAAAGTGTGTGCTGGATGTTCATTTCGACAGCCTTCTAACCTACCGCGAAATACTGAAATTGGAAAATGGTGACGTGTTGTGCTAATCCGATGACTTAGATCTACGAGATCCAATTGTTTTGCATTTGCACTTATCGACCGACGGAGGGCAACCTTTCCGGTTCAAAAAGATGTCCTTGTGGCCTCTCCATGCTACCATTCTAGATCTTCCTCTGTACATCAGATCGAAAAAAGAAAATATCTTACTGTTTGGATTGTGGTTGAGTAGCACTAAACCTGATTGGAATCGTTTCGTGACTGAAAATTTGAAACATTCATTACTTTCACAAGTAACAACTTTTAATGTGCAAAATTCAATGGTGGATTTTAAGGTCATCATTCACACGGCAGTTTTCGATCTGCCAGCCCTCGCAAGTGTATTAAGTCATCATCAGTACAACGGACGTTTCGGATGCATATTTCGTTGTGCACCAGGTACGGTTACCAAGATAGGAAGTGGTTATAGCAGGAAGTATGGTGGAGTTATTGATTTAAGATCAGATTCATCATATTCTGAATGCAGTCAAATTGCTCAACTTACGGGAGAGCCAGTGTTTGGTGTTAAAGGACTTTCATGTTTACAGCCATTTCTAAAGATACCTTCCCACATCTTATTAGATCCGTTACATTTACTATTCGAGAATTGTTCGAAACTTCTTTTTGCTAAGTTGGTTGATTCGTCATCCTTTCGATGTGCTTTTTTTCTGGGAAGGCATGTATCATACTATGATCAATTAGCTGATCGAATACCTCAATTCCTGCAGCGACCAAGATCTTTAAATGAACTTAGTTTTTGGAAAGCACGTGACTTTCTATGTTACCTGTTATATTATAGTATTCCTACAATATATGTGTCTCTATTTCATAAATCATGTAAGGAGTATGCATTTCATTTTCTAGCTTTTGTGATAGCTTCTAGATATTGTTACTCACCAGAGGCGAGGTCTCGACATGTTCGTATCCGTGATATTTTCGATTATTTTCACTCCAGGTTAAAGACATTGTACGATGTGAACATATGTACTATGAATATGGATTTGCTTCTTCACTTAGCCGACCAGTGTGAAAAATTTGGTGCTTTACCTTTTGGATCCATGTTCTCATTTGAACACCAATTTTGGAATTTCAAACTTTTCATTCATGGTAACACAGCAATTTTGAAACAAATTTGTGAGAAAGTGATGCTGATTAAGCGTGGCAACACATTTTTGAGACGGGACAATTATGATAAAAAGCATGACTTATTGCGCATTACTTCTCTTCAAGATAACATTCGAAATGAAACAGTCTTCGTGGACCGAGGTCATGTTATTTACAGAAACAAGCCTTTCTACTCAGAAGCGTACCGAAGGAAATCTAAAGGTCTTAGTACTGTTTACGTTGTACAGTCAGCTGAAGGACATAAGTTCGCAAAAGTTTTAAAGTTTGAGAGGCGTTCTGATGGAGAAATTACTGCTGATGTTGAATATTTGACACGACGATATGTCCCAATGTTCAGTTTTAATAATCTGGAGTTGCCCTTTGTATCGGAACATGTTGTCGAAATGATAAACCAGCAGACTTTGTATTTCTTGGCATTTTACTCCAATATGTGTGACAGTATTTCTTTTGCTTGCATATTGGATCCTTGTGTAGTTGTTAAGGATTTCGATTCGAGCATTGATAGCTCAATTTTATTGATAATGCCTTGCTCTTCTGTTTTTGAGTATAATTAGTTTCCTCCTAACTTACGGACATGAAAGTTGGAAACTGATTTTAAGATTTTGGATGGGTGTTGTTACGTTTTATCATCATAGAAATCTGACACTATAATATTAATGTACTAGAACGGACATCTGCATCAAAATAAATAATGTCGTGGTCACGCATCTCTGTTGATATTCTGTAGCTATACCTATTAAACGGTTGCTTCTCTTTGATGAATAGCGGAGTGTCACAATTCAGTGTTCGGTCCCACGACCACGAATAAATCAGTCGTCATTTGAAGATACCATGGAAAACAGTGATCCTCTATTAATAGACTTTGAAGTACTTGGTAGGCTACCTAACCGAGCCTTACCAAGTAAAATCAGCTGTATGCCATTCTAGTCTCATTATCTAAAACTAACATTAAGATCCGATTTCTATGGTAATCAATATCATACATTGGATTTTTGTCCACTTATCATGTTCCAGTAAAATGTTTCTGTGTCCTTGATCCTCAGCCATTTTATGTGAAATTTTGTGCAGTTTTATGAAGTCTAAAATCTTTTTTCAACAAAAAATCTTGTGAATTAATTATTAATAGAAATCCGATTAGGATTGTTTTGTTTTGGCATTGCAATAAATATAACATTTCTTTATCGAAATTGCAATAAACATACCCAAAAATATAAAACAATTGCAAGTAATAGAAAGTGATATGAAATAATTGAAATTAATATAAAAAAATAAATTGTAAGAAATTGCAATTCATCGGTATATTCCTCGTAATTTATTGCGCAAATTTATTGCAATTTTCCCGCAATTTTGTCAACCAGTGAGGATTCATTTAGTTGCCAGTTTGGCAGTAATATACTCGACACTTTCATAGTAAGTTAGCATTTTTTAGGTTTTAGTTTCCGGGTTTGAGGGATTTTAAGCTATAGTCACATGTTTATCAAACCGTGTTCCATCAAACCGGTTTCCATCGGTGACATCCATTCTCTTGCATGCGATTAATGGTAAAGTTAAATAAAAATGTAGAGAACAAAAACATGTTTCTTAATCAATTTACGGGCATTTGAAACGGTGCTTGGGTGCAATTTCAACCAGCAAAGATTGACTATAACACGTTGACCAAATTGCAAGAAAAATTGGAAGAAGTGCACTTTTTACTTGTCAAATTGAAGAAAGTGCAGTGTAGATAATTTTGAGTGCTTGAATTGCAATTAAATTTACGCAATTTAATTGCAATTAATAGTGGCAGGACTCCGGCTGCGAGTGCCAATTATATAAAGCCTAGTTTTCTAAAGCATTTGGCAACCTGCATCATAGATCATCATGTTTCTCAACTGAGTGGCAATCGCACCGGCGTGGAAGTGAAAACGAAGGTGTGTTATAACAATCTGTATCAAAAATCATCCTATGTACAGTTTCATTAAGGCTTAATCTTCCTCTTCCTCGGCTTCTTCTGCTGCTTCTTCATTCTCCTCCTCCTCCGCCTCTTCCACAACTTCCTCCTTAGCTTCACGTTCTTCGGGATTCACATCATCAGCTCCTTCCTTAGATTCAGCTCCTTCCTCCTGAAAGGATCAATGTAAAATATGCAACAGTAACACGGCTGAATAACAAATTATGGACCACTTTTATCTATTCTTAACATTCGTATTGATGCCTGACATCAGTCGACATTCAAGCGACGACATTCAGCCTGCCGTTTGAATCGTACCTTAATTCAAAATACTTTTTGATCCTTTTTGAGGGGGTTGATAGGACTACGACTCCGGGGGTTGATAGGACTCCGACTCCGCGTGACAAGTATATAAAGCCTAGTTTTTTTAAACAAACTGGCAACCTACATCATAGATCACTATAGGCTTACCTGAAACGATATTTGGTGATCATTGCATCAATTACAAATCATTTTCGATGAAAGTTGATCAAATGTCGCTTTAAGCTGGATGCATGCGACTCGTCTCCTCCCATCTTCTTGATGTGTGCTTCACACGGCTTTTCTCCAGTCTCTACCAGGCAGGAAAATCCCCCATCCTTCTCCAAAAAATATGAGTACACTTTCGATTTTAATATCCGCTTTGGAGGAGCAATCACACACGATTAACGTGAGGGTAAGATGCAATGCTCTCAAATAAACTAGTATTTCATTTTTGTCTCAGATGTGACCTTTGGTGCGCAGGTGTGATCGAGGCTAGGAAGGCTTGTCTTCTCTACTAAATCACCGAGTGAAAAGAAAATCCTTTTTTCAGTATCACGGTTCATTCCCTCAACTATTACAAGCTTTGCATGCAGCAGTGTCTGTGTACTTTTGTTTGACGGAGAAAGTTGACATCAAGACAGTGACAGCTATGCACGAGGATAAATAATTTGTTTGTATTATATTTCGGTTCTAGTTATAGGCCGGAGTACTCCGACTCCACCAAAACTGATAGGCAGAGAAATTTGGCAGAGAAATGAAAAAAAAAATTGAAATAAAGTTTTCTTTGTTGTTGGTTGGCTCTGTAGACCCATGGTACGTTCCCCAGTGGTCACTAATATTTTGTAACCTCACCAGAAAGTTCAATCACTTGTCGAATCCGGCAAGGCATGTTTTCGATGAAGCGGTTGATTATTTCTTGATCTAAACTCTCCCACTCTTGCCTTAGCAAAGCTTCAAGTCGAGGAAGACCATCTCCAGGAAGAATTGAGCTTTGAATGACACAAACTCCTTCAGGAAGAATTTGAGAATAAACACAACTCCTGTTACAAGTGTCGCTGTATTCCATGTAAATCCAGTCGGAGGAAGGATCACCCTATTGGGAGGATAATGGAAGAATGTACCTTTGCAAAACATCACATATCGTTGATAGCCTTATACGGGAGGGTGGTACCTTCTTTTCAGTGCACTGAGGCAGCGACTGCGTCACGAAACGTTTGCCGTGTAAAGAACTTTAGCAACTAATTTTTTATTAAAGCCGTTCCCTTTGGATATGGAGTTCAGTTCGGCCATCCATCAATATCGCAGCCCAAATCAGCAATCTTCCACATTCTTGATTCGCGGACAATGTCAAATGATCAGGCATTGCGTCACTTGACTTCATCCAAACTCTCAAATGGTCATCGCGACGTCTGAGACTCCCGTTCGTACTGTCCTTTTGACAAAAGAAAGAAGCTTTGCACTTCAAAAGCAATTTCGCAAGCTTCGAATCAGTCATCACGACATAAGATGAATTCAAAAGCGAGTGGAAATTTTGTTTACAACTTATCTGGGTCAACACTTTGATCTGGCTATACAGACGTCTAAACACCATAGATATTGAAAGCCTCAAAATGCTCCAAAAGCGTTAGCGGCCCGACAATTTGCCATTGACAGCCCGAAAAATGTAGATGTCATAATCATTGTATGCCATGTTGCGAAATATTTCTATGGTTTCTATGGTTCTATATCTATGCATGCAATTAGAAAATGTGTACTAGAAAATGGGCATTATCAAAGATATCAGTCTTATATACATGGTATACAATGACTCGTACAGCCGAGGCCGCATAGTGGCCGAGGCTGTAAGGATAATTGATGCTTGAAAAAGCTAGGCATGATTACTATTCTAACCAGATGAAGATGAAATTGCTATGGATTTCCCTATCATTCAGCGGGCAATAATGCAGTAGTTGGCATTATTGCCTGCTGAATTTCCATTGAAATTACATTGGATAAAAAACTGCATTATTGCCTGGCACGTAAATTCTATGCCAATTATACATAGAAATGATGCAAATATCACTATTTTGGGAAGATTCATGCATACACATTAGCAGTAATATCTAGGCCCTACTTCTCTCGACTCATTAGAGATTTCAAGATATCCTTTATCTAACATAGATTTTCATTTATAAACATATCACAGAATCATTGATTATAGGCAGCGACGTATATGATAAACCACTGTTTTGAGGAGTGAACCAAGGATCATCTACGAGTGCGAAGCACGAGTAGATGTCTTGGTTTACTCCGAAAAAAGTGGTTTATCAATATTTCTATTCCGATCATATAAATGGGCATCTATCAATGATCTATCGATGTCCATGATCAATCTGATCCTATATCCCGAACATAGTCATGGAAATCTGTAATACTTAGATTTCTAAATTTTAAACTAATTTTCAATAATATAATATGCCTGAGAAATCAATTCTCTGCCACAATTTCACTATTGTCTAACTGTCAAGCCTACGAAGAATGAATGATTCATTTCTAGAAGAATATTTTGACGAATTCGATTCTCTTATGATGGACTTTTTCAATGATGACTGTACACAACAAGCTACTTCTGCATCAACCTCTAGATTTGCTACAACATCATCAGAAGAAATACAAGAACATTTGAAAAGAAGAGTACCTGAGGGAACCAAGAAGAAAGAAAAGTCATGTGTAAAGCTGTTCAAATCATGGCATAATGGAAAATAAGACTGGATGGGTGCAAGGTGTTCCATGAGCTGGAAGAGATGAGCGATAGCGATTTGAATTACTGCTTAAAGTTTTTTTTGGCAGATGTGCGTAAACAGGACGGAACGAAATACCCGCCAAAATCGTTAAAGTCTATATTTGCAATGATACAACATTATTTACAATACGAATGCGGCAGAGATTGGTCATTGTTCAAATCTACAGAGTTCAAAGAGGCACGCGATGTCCTTGACGCAGAAATGAGAGTCAGCGCAGAAGAAGGAAATGTTGCAGCCCCAAAACGCGCAGAACCAATATCTGAGGATGATGAAAAGGAATTATGGCAGAAGGGTATTCTAGGATCTGGTACACCAACTCAACTCCAAGAAAGTCTGATTTACTGTCTCGGAATTCAATAGGGATTACGTGCAGCAGCAGAACATAAGCAGTTGAAGTTTGGAAACAACAGTCAACTGAAGCTAATAACAGAAAATGGAGAGAAGGTTCTTCGATACACAGAACATGTATCAAAATGCAAAAACTTTGGTCTGAAGCAATCGACATTGGATCCAAAATCTGTAAGAATATTCCCTAACAAAGAAAACCCCAGTCGCTGCGTGATAAACCTTTATGAACTGTACATTTCGCATAGACCGACTGAATGTAAATTGCCTGATTTCTACCTAGCGAGGATCAATAATCCGACTTCATCAGTGTGGTACAAAGCTCAACCCTTGGGAATTCATCAGATTGAAGGTGTTACCAAGCGATTCATGTCTAGCATTGGCAAAACAGGATATTACACGAATACAAGCTTACGCCGCTCAGCTAAGGCAAGGTTGGTGAAGGCAGGGATACCGAAAGAGGTGGTAAAGAAACGCATGGGTCATATATCAGACGCCGATGAGGTCTATATTCATGAGCAGCTGATGGAAAGAGAAATGGGAAGCATACTCTCTGGTTCAAACCCACAGCCTGTGTACTCTGTTGTCCCGTCTACATCTTTTTTGTCAGAGTCAGAGCAAGAAGCTACCAAGCCAAACAAAACAATCATATTTAATAACTGTTCATTTAACAATTGTACATTTTAACTATGTTTTGTTATATATGTTTTCTAAAGGATGCAGTATCAGAGATCACATCAGTAGATGAACTTTCAAGCAGTAGATGAAATTCAATTTTGCATTTCATCTACTGCTTGCTTGAAAGTTCATCTACTGATGTAATATCTTATCACATGGATAAATATAGATATCTGGATTAATAGGTAGTTTATACACTTTTTCGTCTACTTTATATTAACATGGGGACATAGGCAATGGAGGAATAGAAATAGATTTCATCTTCATTGGGTTAGAATACCAATATTATCTACTTTTATCGGGCATAAATGCATAATTCCTCGTGCGCTAACGCGCCCTCGGAATCTATGCATTTATGTCCTCTAAAAGTGGATACTATTCCTATATTGTAGTGAATGCGTGCTATGATTCATGAATATGTAGAAGTCTGAAAGTTTCTGGCTACATACATAGATAGTGGTTTTTATTTCAGTGATGATGAGTTGATGATGATATAGAAATGATACTTCAGAGGTTAGTGACATCGCACGGCAGTGTGAGATTCTAACAAAAGATGACTAGACTGATCATTTCAGTAAACAGAAGAAGTAGTCAATAAACTGGCAAATATCGGTGATTCTCATCTTAGCAATTAGGACAAACAAGTTCATTTGGATGCATTTCAAGGCAAGAATCCTTATGAGATACTTGATACGTTGCTGATGGTCTTATCAATTTCTTAGTAGCAGAAACCAATGACTTCCCGGGACAAAAGAAGGTTTTAGGCCTACATAATGCTGAACAATCTCAGATGCGTTCATTTCTTGGTGTGTTCTTTATTTGAGTGGACATTACAAATTACAGAGGCGTCTCCGACTCTAACATGACTTCGGAGTCGACGCAGTAAGAGAATCAATTTCTCGACAGGATTTTCGAGATATAAAACATCTTTTCATTTCAACGATAACAATTTCACAGCAAACAGCAACGGCAAGTTGTATAAAGCAGGCCTTTGATTAAATCTACTAATTTACAGTTTCGAGGAATACCTCTGAAATGTGATGGGAAGCTTTCATGATGACTCATTACTTCGGCAGGAACTGTTCGGAGCAATTCGTGAGTTACATTTGAATAAAACATGCTTTTGTATATTTTGACATCATATGACGCCATCGTAACGAAATCGTTACAGCTTTAATTTCCAAGAAAGGGTTATTGTATTGAACTGGTCATCATATATTATTCTTGATTATAACATTCTGAAATACTTTCCATCATTTTTATAGAAACTTTGCTGATGTTTACATGGGCGGCCTTAAATGGGTTAAGTAGATAGAGTCATACAAAATTTGTAGCAATAAACGCTGTAATGAGAGTGATGACCGTCATAACGACCGATTCGTGAGGACAGATGCAAAAGGAATGAACGAATTCTTGCTCATCATTGCTGTGCATAGTGGCACACGAATGTGCTGAGAATAACTGAGTCTCTGAGGGATCAAATAATACAGTACATGACAACTATTCTTTTCAGCACTTCAAAATAGTTCGCGCCTGGCTCCTAATGTTGTTTTGTCACATCTACACACTTAAAGATTTGGTGGATACATGATTTGATGTGCTCGACGATCGATGCGGTTTAGACATTCCTCGTCACCTTTCGATATAGCAGCAAACACAGGACATGCATATTCTAAGATACTCCGAATATACAACTCGTACACTTTGTGAAGATCTACAGGAGCAAGATAGTTATGTATCTTTCGAGGAGCATAGAAACGTTTATTGGCTTTAAGCAGACGCTCATTATGTGATCTTTCCAGTTGAAACGGCTATTCAAAGTAACAGCAAGAGCAACAAGCTATTGAACTACCTCAATACATGATCCGTACCTCAATACTCGTCCATAACCGGGTCTACTTGCTGTGAAATGAACATCGCCTTTGATTTGGACTTATTAAGTGACAGGAAATTGCTTTTGCACCAATGGTCAACATTATCTATCCTCATTTTGCATCGGAGAGAAGCGTCATCTACACTGCTATCGAGAGAAAAAATAATACTGACATCATCAGTGTATTGAACCAATCGTTAAGGAACTTGCCGAATCACGATGGCCTAGAGTTGGGGAAAGTGATGGCAAGGCTTTGAGAGATTATGCAGATTTTTTGGGTGGGTGCAGTGATGCTATACCGAATGTGAAGGGCTTACAAATTCTAAACGACTGTGAGGAGAACAGGAAGATTGTTTCGAAGCTACCTGACTCATTGCGAAACAGATGGGCCAGGAAAGTAACAGCAGAGCTTAGGAGTGGAGAATATCCCTCATTCAAGAAGTTCACTGAGTTCTTATCTGAAGAAGCAGAATTAGCGTGCAATCAAATTCTCAATTTCGAATCACATAGTTTTAGTAAGAAATCCTCAAACATTCGAACGTTTGCCACGAAAGAACTGAATTGCTCAGCTTCTGAAAGAATGAAGGAAGTTCCTGCTACAGAATCAAATTCTAAGAACTGTGTTTTATGCAAGCAGAATCATTCATTACAGAAGTGCCATAAGTTTAGGAAGATGAAGATTGAAGAGAGGAGGAATTATGTTAAGGAAAACAATCTGTGTTTTGCTTGCCTCTTAAGTGGACACCTATCGAAGTTCTGTAGAAATCGAGACTTGTGTGACGTGTGTAAGAAGTCGCACCCTACACTCCTACACGTAGATAAAAGTCCTTCGAGTAATATGACAGGAATCGAGAATGTAAGTTCACCCGCTTCATCAACGTCTTGCTGTATCCGACAACATCCTGCTGCCGAAACTTCGATGACCGTACCTGTGTGGGTGTCATCTAATAGGTCGAATGAGGAGATTCTAACGTATGCCTTGTTAGACACTCAAAGCGATTCCAGCTATATTTCTGACGATTTAATCAAGACACTTCATTTGAAAGGAAGTAAGGTTAGTTTGAAGCTTTCGACGATGTCCTCAAAGGCCGCAGTTTCAGAAAGCACACTGGTTGAAGATATCAAAGTTCGAGGATTGTATCAGAATCAAATAGTAAGGATTTCTAAAGTCTACTCAAATGATATAATACCAGGTGATCGGTCTTGCATTCCCACGCCGGAAACTACCAAACAGTGGCCTCATCTACACGAAGTAGCAACGAAGATTCCTGCACTACAAGATTGTGAATTTGGCTTGCTCATAGGATACGATTGTCCTCAAGCACTAGCTCAACGAGAATCTGTCACTAGTGATGGAAATCATCCCTATGCAGTAAGAACTGATCTTGGTTGGTCAATTGTAGGTGGAAGTAGCATGAAGTCGTCGTTTTGCCACAGAATCGTAACGAAAGAATATCCGATTTCTCCTCAAGATGCGTTATCATTATTGGAGGGTGATTTTGGTGATGATAGCGATAAGATGATGTCTCAAAATGATCTCAAGTTTATGAAGATATTGAACTCGTCCGTGACTCAGTTAGATAATGGTCATCTTCAACTTCCTTGCCATTTTATAAACGTCCTGTTTTTCCTAATAACCGACGTCAAGCTGAAGTACGCTTGGGATATCTTCAGAGAAAGTTTTTGAAGAATGAGAGGTTTCGCGAAGACTACATTGGACTTATGGAAGACATCATCAAGGATGGAGATGCGGAAATTGCAGATGATACGTTTAAGGTGGGAGAAGGATGGTATATACCTCATCATGGTGTGTATCACCCCAAGAAACCTGGAAAGATCCGTGTTAAGTTTGATTGTGCTAATCGATACCAGGGAAATTGTTTAAACGATCATCTGCTCACCGGTCCTGATCTGACCAATACGTTGATAGGAGTTCTATGCCGATTCAGAAGATACCCTGTTGCATTGACTTGTGATATCAGACGAATGTTTCACCAGTTCCTCGTTGATCCGAATGACAGAGATTATTTGAAATTCTTATGGTGGCCTCAAGGTGATACGAATCAGAAGGCACTTGAATATAGGATGAAAGTGCATTTGTTTGGCGCGGCGTCCTCACCAGGTTGCTCAAATTTCGGTCTTCGGTATCTGGCGCGCAGTCATGAAAAAGAATTTGCTACAGCTTCTGAATTTATAAGGAACAGTTTCTATGTAGACGATGGACTTCTAAGTGCAAAAACTAAAGATGAAGCTATACAAATTGCACGTGATGCTGTATACATAGGCAAACAATGTGGACTACAATTGCACAAGTTTGCATCCAATGATCCTGATGTTTTGAAAGCTATCGTAGGAGATGATCATGTATCCAGCACGACTACGAGTGAAGTACCTAAGGATAGTCAAGTTCCTCAAGTTTCATCAACTCTCGGTCTCCTGTGGAACGTTGAAGAAGATTACTTTATGTTCAAGTTTGAAGATAAAGCATTCGGCTTTTCTAGACGCGATATTCTTGCTTGTGTTGCTTCTGTCTACGATCCTATAGGACTGATCTCTCCCTTTATCCTTCTTGGGAAGACAATACTGCAACAAATGTGTAAGAACGGAAGTAGCTGGAATGATTTATTGCCTGATGATCTTCTACCAAAATGAAAACAATGGTTGACAAACTTGAAAGAACTATCTACGCTGCGCATACCTCGTGCAATGACTCCTTTGTATTTCGGAGAGGTAGCAAGAGTTGAGCTACACCACTTCTCGGATGCAAGCACAACAGGATATGGACAATGTTCGTATATTAGAATGATTGATGATCAGAATCGTGTTCACTGTACTCTCCTGATGGGAAAATCCAGAGTAGCGCCTACCAAGTTAAAGACAATTCCGCGACTTGAACTAACAGCTGCAGTCATCTCGGTCAAGGTCAGTAAGCTACTGAAAGATGAATTGAGATTAACCCCTGACGAAGAAGTATTCTGGACGGACTCTAAAGTGGTACTTGCGTACATTGCAAACGAATCCTGTCGCTTTCATATGTTCGTCGCAAATCGTGCACAAACAATTCGTGATGCTTCTGATCCTGCGCAATGGCGTTACATTGAAACAAAGTCTAACCCTGCTGATCACGCATCTAGAGGACTGAACATTCGTAGACTTCAAGAATCAAATTGGCTGAAAGGTCCTGAATTCTTATGGGAATCTGAGATACCGAATTCATCTGAAATTAAATTTGATCTAAACAAGGAAGACCCTGAAGTGAGATGTCTTGTGACTAGTTCCACTACGTCAAGTCGAGTCTCTACGACATCAAGTTTGATCGCGTCATTTGAAAAGTTCTCTAATTGTCGACGCTAGTTGCAGCTATAGCACGTTACAACGGAGAGCTAAGGGGATAAGGAACGACTTATTGTCCACCGTGGAAGAACGAGAGGCTGCGAAATTGATTATTATTCGTCTCTCACAAGAATCTGATTTGGATTTGAAGTTGTTGCCTAAGGCTCTGGATCCTTTCAAGGATAAACATGGAATTTTACGCGTTGGCGGAAGGCTTAGAAACTCAACTTTGTCGCCTGAATTGAAACATCCGATTATTTTGAGTAAGAAGAGTTATATTTCTCGTCTGATTTTCCAACATTTCCATGAACTATCCAAGCATCAAGGACGCGGCATAACTGTGAATACCATACGTGCCAATGGATTTTGGATACTCAAAGGAAGCAAGCTAGTATCCAATACAATTAACTCATGTGTTGCTTGTCGAAAGAATCGTCATCCCCCAGAAAGTCAGAAAATGTCAGATCTTCCTATCGATCGTGTTGAGCCATCACCGCCATTCACGTATTGCGGCATGGATGTCTTTGGACACTTCTGGACAAAGTCTGGTCGAAGACAGCAGAAGCGCTATGGGTTACTGTTTACTTGCCTTTGTTCGAGAGTTATACATATCGAACTATTGGATGATATGTCAACTGATGCCTTCATCAATGCCGTTCGATGTTTCATTGCCATCAGAGGCAAGGTTCGTCAGATAAGATCAGATCAGGGCAGCAATTTCGTCGGTGGAAACAATGAATTGCGAAAGGCTCTGGAAGAGATGGACAATGAGAATATTGAGAATTACATGAGCAAAGATTATGACTGTGAGATTGTCATGAATCCTCCTTATGCCAGTCATCGAGGCGGTATATGGGAACGACAAATACGTACAGTTCGAAGCATTCTCTCAATCACTATAGAAATGCAATCTAGACAATTGGATGATTCCTCATTGAGAACACTGTTTTACGAGGCCATGTCTATCGTTAACAATCGCCCTCTCACTACGGACTTCATTAATGACCCACAGGTAGATCCATTGACTCCCAATCACATTCTCACAATGAAAGATTCGACAACTCCGCCACCACCTGGTCTATTTGATAGAAAAGATCTCTATCTGCGTAAACGCTGGAGAAGAGTTCAATACTTATCCGAGCAACTCTGGAGCAGATGGAAGAAAGAATATCTGCAAAGTATCAATCAGCGGAAGTGTTGGGCTAGTAGATCTAGAAATATGAAGGTGGGAGATGTTGTTTTAGTCGTGGATGATGGTCTTCCTAGGAACGAATGGAGCTTAGGATTGATCAAGGAAGTGATTGAGAGTAGTGATGGTCTTGTCAGAAGAGTGATGTTGCGAATTATAGACAAAGGAAAGGTCAAGGTCATAGAATGGACTATTCAGAAAGTCATTCTTCTTGTTGAGTGTGAATAGTTATAGGCATTCTTTGAATTGTTTGTCTGAGATAATCTTTATTGCAATAAGCTTACGTACTGTTTAAATGTTAAAAGTAATTCAATGCATCGTGCATCTATATGAACAAGTGATAATTGCCGTTTATTGATGTACTACTGATTGAATAGTCGCAATGATTTTTTATTGAATTTGCATCCTGAATGCATATAAAAGGTGTAATTTTTGTAAAGTTTATATTTCTTATGCTGATTCATGTGTATATATTTGATATGAACACTTGGTTTAACTTCTATTTTGTAAATATGGAACATGAACTTTTCCTGACTTCGTGAGTGATATCCATACCTGGTTGTACAAAGAAGATTGGTGAAGATTGTTTAGAAATTGGACTCTGCAAGTTATGGTGTGTGAAGACTATGAACATATCAAGTATGAACAAAAGTGAACGAAGCCTCTTTATTGGTATGTTGTAGTCTTGCTTTTTGTAGAATTCTTTAAATGAAACGAACTGTGTACATATTTGTTAAGAAGTTTTTATATGTTTAACTCATTTGAATAACTTGTCACGCAGGAAAGTTGTTGGTGTGAGTGTGACGGTATATTTGCACATTTACAGTTATTGAATATGAGTAGAACCAATTTTATCGTTTTATTGCTTCTTCACCTAAAAATCTTGGTAAAAGTCGTTATTTGTTTAAGTTGCCTATTTGTGTTTATTGTCAAGGAGATCATTAGGCAACGTATTTTCTTGAATTCAACAGATGTTTTTTTGTACAGCCAAGAAGGTGAACGTTTTCACGGTTGTAATCGTTTGTATTCGTTTGTGTGTTGATTTACATCTGATTTCTGTACATAGTGAACCACGAATACAATATGAATTACAATCAGTATAGCTCGTTTTGATTTTTGGCTGTAAAAGAACGGATAAGCCGTTATAAAAAAAATCATTATAGCCTTTCAAGGGACACTGGCGGAAACGCGTATCCGCTAAAGATTTTCATCCCTGTTATGCGAAGTTGCATGCTCTCTATCAATATCAATGTTTGGAGGCTGTCATGGTATTTAATTTTAAATTTAAATTCTGAACAGCTAACGACTGTAAGTCGTCGTGCGAGGATTTCATAGAAGACTTAATTGGTTGTAATCAAAGTAAAAGCAATTAAATAGACAATTAAAATGTGTGGTGCCAAATAGTCACCACAGAATTCTGTTAAATACTGGTTGAACATATGACAGTTAATTCATAGTCTTGGGAGCAAGGGCTGGTTCAACGCGGTATTGAAATCTTATCAATTTAAAATTTTTGAGTGATGAATATATTTAAAATGTTTTCAGCAAAATATTACTGAATTCCAGTTATTGTGTTACACATTACTGCATCAAGTTATTGATTATTATTGAATTCTAGCGAGGTGATGATAATCCAGTCAACCAGTGGCTGTGACTGTACACTCCTCCCCCAAACTAAGTAGATACCGATAGTACATGATTGTCATAACAGAGAACCCATATATTGTGACACAAATTACATGATGACTTACATGGCACAATCCACATACTGAGGACTGGTTCAAAATACATTCACTTTGACAATAAGATAGGAAATATAAAATAGATATTCAACAAATAGAAGCAGACATAATTATAATAATGTATTGCATGTAAACACAATTCAAAAAATATCAAGAATGCAACATAAGTACTTCACAATAGAGTCAGTATTATACCCGCGACTGCCGATCAATATCATTTGCCATAAAATATCCAGGATTACAAAATATTCGGAAGCTCTGACATATCAGTCGTTATGAAAATTAACCGATTTACTTTTATAACCAGCTAAATCACAAATGAGGTCCATTTGGTCAGCCGTCAAATGTAGCTAGCTTGAGCCCGATTTCTTAATCAGGGGATGGGACCATTTGGATTCATGCAGCCCCATCTAAAAAAAGCAAGTATCCACCTACTACTCGTCTCAAACATGCTGTATAAACCGAGTGCAGTGGCGCTGCTTTCTGAATAATTTTGAGTCATGACCGCAGAATGTGCGCATTAAAATTCGTTTCAGTGGTTGAGAAAATAAGGTTTCATTTCAAGACCTCATGTGTTGGTTTATAGTATATTATAATATCATGTTTTTCAATTTCATTAACTCATGATTTTAGCATGACACTTAAAAAATTGCAGAAATCTTACTAATTTCCAATTTATAATGTTACCCTCTATCAATTGGCCTACTTAGTTTCCTTGCCTGATACTACCTGAAACCTTGATGTTGTAAACCTAGTACGCACTACATCTACCGGATGAACAAGGAGTAAAACATAAGCTGTTTTTGAATTCCTACCCAGTCTAAAACAGCCATGTCACATTCTCCAATATCTATTCCCGAATGAAACCCTGGTCAGAGTGAGAAAAAGAAATGGAACCCTCAATTGAAGCACAGTATAAAAATGATCACGCTGATAATGATGCGACGCTTGAACTTTCCTACTGAATTTCAGAAAAATATTGATTGTTTTTAAATCAAAAACTTTAGCACCGGTAGGTCTAGAAAAAATGTTAAATTTTTTTCAATCTCAAGCACATTATTTCAAAAAGGAGACCATGAAGGTGTACGCTTACAGCTAAAATACAATTTAACTCGCACTTCATGGAATAATAACTTGGCTTGTAGCATGAGTGATCGTCTAACCTTCTTTTACGAGGCCTCCAGCACGTAAACTTGAGAGAATCGGCAGAAATTGAGTCACACAGGTATTCGATTCACACATCTTCTATCATACTTCGTTTAGTTCGAAGAAGATTCACGAAATCATAGTTTGCCAATGTAAATATCCAGTACCTGTCATAAGTTTGGAAACCCCGTGTCCCAAGTCAGTGATTTTATGAAATTCATACTGCATTCACTCGTATCCTAATTTTTTTGTCAAAATTATCTCACTCCACAGTAATAACCATAGAAATGGATGTTTCCCTCCTCTGCTTGTCTAGAGGAGACATGACGAAATGCCAGTGGCACCATGGAAGACTAGCAAGGCGGGTCATGCTCCGAAGCAAAATTCATTGTTGAGATTGAAAAATGAGAGTAGATGTGGACTGGGAAGCTGTAGATTCCGCTAGGAATGTCCGATTCCAATTATTTCAGGTGGGACA
The DNA here is from genome assembly GCA_907163375.1 of Prostheceraeus crozeri. NCBI lineage: Eukaryota > Metazoa > Platyhelminthes > Polycladida > Euryleptidae > Prostheceraeus > Prostheceraeus crozeri. Next base: position 26,756 of record CAJQUW010006111.1, on the reverse strand, counting down.
TGAAAATTCAGATTTTCGTCTACAATTCATCTCGGGTATTTGATCAAATTTGACCGTGATCGGTTTTAATTAGGTGTGCGCTTGAAGCCTGCTATTGTCATAGGCTGTTGCGTTTCCACTGATTGCAAAATATGTGCTTGGAATGTCCCTTAGATAGCAGAGATTCTATGGTAATAGCAGTTAATGATTTTAATGATTATCAGGCTGTCAATCCCATTCGAGCTTACTGCATTGTCGTCGTCATAGCGATAGCATAGGTAGCTTACTAATACGGGTGTATGTTCTAAGTATCAGTGACGAGTCATCTCATTTTCATTTCTGCATTGCAATGGGATCAGGAAAACAAGTAACTGACGCACAGAGAGGCGCAATTGTGGAGCTGAAAAGAGCAGGACTCAGCCACAAGATGATTTGCATACAACTGAAAGTTTCAAAATCAGCTGTATCAAAGATTTTGAAGGGATACAACATGGAAGGAAATTTCTCAGTTCGTAGCCGTTGCGGTCGACCTTCCAAGGTATCCAAACATACAAAGAGACGAATGAAGAAGGTCATATCGGCAGATCCTTTCCTAACTTCTGATGATCTCATCCGAGAAGTATCTCCTCTACGGTGTGTGTCTACGGAAACAGTTTCTCGTGTTTTGCGGAAAGACTTTAACTTATGGGCTCGCAAAGTTCAGCGGAAACCTCTAATGACGAAAGCCCATTTGCAGAAAAGGAAAGAATTTTGTATGCGAACAAAAGATTGGACAGCTGACGCCACAACTAGTCTGTACGTCACCGGTGTCGGACGTGTTTTCAGCGCGCTCTTAGCCTTGTGGTCTTTGTGTTTCTGTTCTAGGCTGTTAGGGATTGTTTTTCATTAATTTTGGTATCATTCATCTCCTTATCACACTCTATTCATTTCTGTGTCATCGGTATCCCCTGTCATTTAGTGGCTCCAAAGTTATCGCTGTATTTCAGTCCCTTCGATTACTCCATTATCTAATCACGTGATTCGTTGTTTAGTGATTACCATAGCTTAGTTTCATTGGCGTGCTTCTATCAACACGCAGCTGCAGTGTGCTTTGTCTCGTAATCTGGATTCATCTCTCTGTCCGATTTCTCTGCTGTTGAGAGTGCTGTAGCTTGGCGTATTGTGCCAAGTCAGATTTCTATGTAATTCTCTCTTCAGAATTGCATCCCTCTTCGATTTCTTTGCTGATCACACGCGTTTATAGATATCAAATTTCTTCAAAAAGATAGAGCGGCGCAGTAGTGTAGTGGTACCGTGTTAGACTTGCCAACCTCGTTCATCGAGTTCAAATCCTGCTCTAATTTTTTTTCTTTTTGTTGTTTTGTGTGGTAGTTCACAGTCCTTCTATGATAATAGCATATAATTAGCTAGTGTTGAGCTCTTACACTGTTTACTCTCTACCGTTCGTTTTTTGTATTATGCCATCTATCCACCCCATAAGTGTGGGGCCGTTAGTGTGCATGTAGCTTGGTGTGTTGTTTTAGAACCAGCGTATATTTTCCCCATCCATCCTACTTCGCTAATTCGGTAACTGCAGGGTCTGAGTGTGGGCTTAGCCTACTATTATACTTTCTTTGTTGTGACTGAAATCTCTGAGTGTGACTCCTTTCTTATTGTAGTTAATTCCTTTTTTCCCTCTTCGCATAATGCCTAGAACGGCTAAAGATTCCAAGAGTCAAGCTTCCTCTGATCTTCTCCCTGGTAGATCTACGTGTTGGTGTAATCAGCTTTCCAACTCAACAGAGATTGAGTGTTCCAACTGTCGATCTTGGATTCATTATCTCTGTCTGGGTCTTTCCTTCCGCCAGCTCTCCTATGTTATCAATGACGATCCTGGCCTTTATCTCTGTAAATCTTGTTGTCTCTCTCCAGAAGTTGACTCCATCAAAACCAAGTTACTGGACGGGTTCCCGTCTGATGAGCATGTGTATTGCTTTGACGAGGATTGGTTCACTGTTGCCAATTTAACTAATCCTCCTGTTTGCCAGACTCAGGATGTTTCTCACAGTTGTGTTAGTTCCAATGTTAAGGAAATTTCTCCCAGTTCAGACAGTCCTCCATTGCTTTCGAAATTTCAAGAATTGGAGAAAGCATTTTCGACTCTGACATTGAAGCTGGAATCCATGATAGCCATGATCTCTACTTCCCTCCACGAGAATACAGCTGATAAATCTCCCAGCATTCCTTGGCCTGCTCCTCTTCCCCCCGTTTCTTCCTCCCAGTTTTACACCGGTAATTTTCCTCCTCTCTCCTCAGTAGATGTCCCTGTTGATCGCTCACCTGGTGCTTTTCAAGGTCCAGCTCTATCGAATCATGTATCGAATCCCACTCCGCCTATCTCAACTTCCCGGATGCCTGTCTTTTCCGTGAGACAGACCGGTTCGATCCCGTCCGTCCCTCCAGACTCTGGAATCTACATGCCAAATGAGCTCATCCTGACAAATTTTCCTGATGATAAGGATCTGTCTTTCGGTATATCTTCAATCATTTAGTCTATTAGAAACAGTTCTCCTTCCTCGTCATGTCCTGAACCAACTGATGTTATCCGTATTGGCAAGCCGAAAGTCAATTCTCATAGACTGGTCAGGCTGATTTTTAAATCTGCTTTCGACGCGAAGCTTTTCAAATCAGCTTTCTCTTCCGTTTCTCCCCTCTTTTGTGATTCAAGCCAGGTTCACATTCGATCAAGCCTTTCGCCTTCAGGACAGGCTCTCCGTCGGCACTGCTTCGAACTGAATAAACAAGCTTCCAAGAGCGACAATGGCTCTTCTTGTGAGAGTTTTAGTCTACGGGACTCCGGGGTTATTTGGCGCTTCGTTCGCAGAGATGATGGTAGCTGGCAAAGAGACTCCTCTTGGTTTGATCGTACTTATTCAAAAAACTGAAGAGCCCTAACCTTGCACTTAAGTTTCTTAACTTGAATGCTCGCAGCATTGTCAACAAGCTTCACATTTTTCATTCCTATATCTCTGACCTCCAACCAGATATTATCTCTGTCACTGAAACTTGGGCAAATAAAAATTTTAATGATGCTTTATTTCAAATTTCAGGCTTTAAATTATTCAGATCTGATCGTCGCAGTGGTAGTCGCGGTGGTGGTGTTTGCCTTTACATTAAGGACTCACTTCAGTCTTGTGCTTTGGATGTCGCTAACAGCTCGAACTTCAGTGATTGTGTTTCGGCTGAAGTTTATCTTCAGAATAAATCTTCCATTCTTGTAGGTGTGGTTTATCGTCCTCCTAATTCATCAGTAGCTAATGACAGTGTCCTATTCGAGCTCTTCCATGAAGCCTCCTCCCTTCCCCATCAGTTTAAGCTAATAAGTGGCGATTTTAATTTCCCCCACATTGACTGGGAGACACTTTCTTCCAACAAAGACTCAGAAGATTTTCTTGTTTGCACTGTTGAGTCAGGGTTCTACCAAACTGTCTTTGAACCTACACGCGAAGAGCATATATTGGATTTAATATTCTGCTCCACTCCTGATCTTGTTACCCGCGTTGATGTAATTGAACCTCTAGCCTCTTCAGGTCACAATATGGTCTTGGCTGAACTGGCTTTTTCTGCAGAAAGAAAACCAATTTCTTCCAAGTCGACTCCTCGTTATAATTTTAAGCAGGCTGATTGGGACTTGTACCGTTCCATTCTCGCTTCCAATAACTGGGAAAGTTGCTTCCAGCACAAAGATGTGAATGAGATATGGGCTTCTTTTCAATCCGCTATTCACGGTGCTTTATCGTCAGCAGTTCCAACCATGAATTATCTTCGAAGTAACAGACCTCCTTGGGATTCTCCAGAAATTCGTTCTTTAAAACTACAGCGCAGAAGGGCGGAACGTATCTTCCTTGACACCAGATCTGAAGAGGCTAGACGTTTGCGCAATCATACATCTAACCTCTTGAAACAAGCAATCCGCAGATCTATTTACAATTTTGAATTATCTTTGGCTAACAGTGACAATCCTAAGCGATTCTGGAACTATGTAAAATCTATACAAAAGGTTCGAACCACCGTTGGTCCGCTTGTCGACCCGTCCACTGACCGAGTAGTGTATGATCCCCTACACTCAGCTACTATTCTTGGTGATTCCTACAAATCTGCTTTCACCTCTGAGTCTCTTCCCATACCTGCTGTTCATGCACAAACTGATCATTGCCTCGCTGATGTAGTCTTCGCACCTGATAGAATTCGCTTCCACCTATCACATAAGAAGAATTTCTCCTCCCTGGCCCTGATGGCATTCAATATATCTGCTACAAACAAGGTGCTTTTGTTCTGCTTCCACTTCTTGCTCGCCTTTTCCAGATCTTTTTTGAGTTAGGGAATATCCCGCTAGTCTGGAAGCACGCTCTGGTTACTCCTATACATAAGAAAGGTTGTCGCAAGAAGGCAGAGAATTACCGTCCGGTCAGCCTGACTTGTACTGCCTCCAAATTGATGGAGTCGATTGTTCGCGATCACCTGTGGCAGTTCTGGAACCAATATGACATAATCAAGCGCTCTCAATTTGGTTTTCGATCCAATTCGTCTAGCACCCACCAGCTCTTAGAATTCCTCGAGGATTTAACATCTGTTGTGGATCGCGGTCAGTGGGCTGACGTCATCTATCTCGATTTTGAAAAAGCGTTCAATTCAGTCCCTCACTTTCGTCTCCTCTCGAAATTGACTTCCTTGGGCATTGGAGGGAGACTTCTATGTTTTCTGAAAGCTTTTCTTGAGGATAGAACTGAGAGTGTTGTCGTGGATGGTGTGCATTCTTCCCCCTACAGCATGATTTCTGGTGTCCCCCAGGGATCCGTTTTAGGCCCAGATCTGTTTGTCGCCTTTATTAATGACATTGATGACACCTTGACAAACTCTTCTTTATTGAAATATGCTGATGATGTAAAATTGTACTCCGAAATCAAGCGCACTGATCCCCTGAAAGCCAAAGAACTTTTGCAAGCTGACCTCAACGCTGTAACCACCTGGTCGAAGAAATGGCAGCTATCGCTCAATCCCCAAAAGTGCTCCATTCTACACTTTGGATTTCGCAATCCAGCCTCGGACTACCGTCTGGATGGAAGTTTCCTGAATAATTCCAAGTGTGTCAAAGACCTAAAATTCTCTCGGCACATTCTGACCTGTGTTCAGAAAGCGAATCGCATTGTATCTGCCATCCTCAGGACATTCGTCTCTCGGGACGCCGATCTGCTTATTCGTCTCTTCAAGACACTGGTCCGCCCTCACCTCGAATATGCCATCCCAGTCTGGAATCCATCCCTGAATAAAGACATTCTGGCTATCGAACGTGTACAACGTCGATTCACCAAAAGCATCCGTGGTCTATCCTCGTTACCCTACGAAGAAAGACTGAGAGCTCTGAAACTCCCAACACTACAATGTCGTCGTCGGATTATGGACCTTACAACCGTGTTCAAAATATGTAACCACCTTACTCCAAGTGATCCTAATTCCTTCTTCACCTTTAGTGTTTCCCGAACCCGTGGACATAACTACAAAATTTTCCGCCACCCAACAAATCTGAATTGTCGCCTATCCTCTTTTTCCCACCGCATTATAGATGACTGGAACCGCCTCCCCGACGATATTGTGAACAGTGAAACGGTGAAACAGTTTAAACGAAAGATTTTTATGTTTTATTGTAACTTCTAATTGTTCCCTCCTGAATGTATTTCCTGTGTTGCCTTGGTGCTCCTTGCACTTATTGGTGTACTAAATAAATAAATAAATAAATAAGATTGGGGTCACATCATGTGGTCAGATGAGTTAAACTTTTATTTGTTTGATCAATCAAGGTGGCGTGTCCGAAGACCAAAACAATCTGATCCGTCCGATCATCGGTTTACCCAACCGACGGTGAAGCATCCTCCGCACGTGATGGTATGGGCTTGTTTTTCCGCCACTGGTAGAGGAGGTTTGGCTATCTTACCTCAGAATGTCAATATGGATTCATCAAGATATTTAGAAACTCTAGAGTCTCATCTCCTTCCGTTCATGACGATCCGAGACGCAAGCATTTTCATGCAAGACGGCGCACCGTGCCATAGATCAAAGAAAGTCACAGAATGGCTTGAAAATCATGCTATCCAGACTCTGAAGTGGCCACAGAATTCACCCGACCTAAATCCCATTGAAAATTTATGGAGCATAATGAAAAGAAAAATCAACAAATTGAAGATAACCTCCATCATGCAGTTGAAACAAGCAATAATTGATCTGTGGACCCAACAAACTGATCCAATGTTGTGCAACAGACTTGTGGCATCAATGCCTTCAAGAATTCAAGCAGTGATGAAGAATAAGTACTATCCATCAAAATACTGATGTAAGTAGCCTGCCACGATAATATAATATAATAAAGACATTCATAGTCACTTCAGAAATACATGTAAATTTTGGATTACTTTGTATAGTTTTGATTTAACAAAATTATTGCTTTCGTGTATGGGGTTTCCAAACTTATGACAGGTACTGTAGCTAAACACATTAGTTCAGAACTCCGCTTACTGCACTGTTCAATGCGAATTTATCATCAATGTTTAACCGAGATTTATGCATGAATCATCAATGCAAGTTTTTAAGATATTATAATTGCGTATTTTTGGTTCAATAATGATGATCGATGTATTTTGACAATGCATATAAGCTTTCCAATCATTAAACATGCTTACCAACAATGATTTTCAATTTTTAATTTTCCATGGATTTATTGGAATCATCGATCATGGATTCTGTGTCCATGGCTGGGCTACTAGGGGTGCGCTGGTATTCCATCCTGCAGGAAGATATTCCTATCCTTCATGATATTCGGTATATTTTATACAGTATAGAAAGGAAGATTTTGCCGCACATTCTCGATTTCTCGAAAGAATAATGGCTCTCCCAAAGAAAATGGCTTGCGGAAATGCCTGCCCAAGCTTTTAGACCGCGTTGATCCACGGATTTTGTATGAAGATATTTGCTGTGACCAGACCGCTCTGCTGAAGCAGTCTTCCAAACGTCGAACAGCTGAACAGCAATATCCTAGTGGTTTCATGAAAATTCTTCACAATATGGACGGGATCTTGCACGGTGTGACCTCATGACATGATTAATAGAAAATGACAGCTGCACGAGTAAATTTGAATGTAAAATTTTTGAGCGAAATGAAGAAAGTTGTCTTTGAAACAGTTAAGAAAAATCATCCATAGCCCTTCATGTAGATTAATCGATAACATGCAGTCTTAATATCGAGCTGAAATCGTTAATTAAGCGTTCAATAACTTCAATTCGTTTTTGAATTGGGGGCAGGTAGAGGGGTCTTTGTAGTACACTCGATCTAACCTTCGAAAACGGTTTTCCTGAAAATAGTACACGGCAGTGGCGTATCCAAGGGGGGGACACCGGGGAATGTCCCCCCTTCTGAGAGATATGATTTTAACACATAAGTTTATGAAGAAGGAAAGTGCACTCAAACATCAATTCTCAATACATTCTGTGGAGTTGAACTTTAGCACTTGCTGCCTGGGAGTCTTGTGTCAAAGTGTGACGTTGATTTCTTACCGATAGCGCCGCTAACACACTCGTCAAACACTAACTTGCAGTGGCGTAGCGTGTATAGTATTCACAGTATTCAGTGAATACCTATTTATTTCCACTGTGTTAACTTAATGAATTCTATCCATTTTTAAATATAACCAGCTTTTTTGTCCGTTGAAAAATCTTCTTTATTCAACCGAAAAGTATAACATTAGTGTAAAGCTCAGAAAAATGTTATGTTTTTCAGCTTCTTTCTTCATGAAAAGTATTTTGCAGTGCCTGTATATTGTTCTGTAATTTCACTGTACTGATAGAGGATATCTTAAGTATACATGTAGAAGATGCGTACACTACTGTTTGTGTCACTGGTTAGTTTTGTAATAATCTGTACCTGTTCAGTTTTACTGAATTCAATTTTTTGGACGTTACGGTATATCAAAATGTGGAATATCAAAATTCGGGATTAACGAAAATGAATATAAGAAAGCGAAGATTAAACTATCAATAATATTACATGCGACCATGATTATACTATTTATGATTATTATATTTCTTTGCGTTGAATATGCATAATCTTCGTGGTAGGCCCAAAAAACTCATTAATTTTTGTACCCCCCTTTTCAAAATCCTGGATACGCCCCTGGTCTGCTCGAGTTATGTATTCTAGTGCACCTCATTGAAACTGATGACTGAATAAGCATCAGTAGTAATTTTATACACTGTAAACTGTAATCGGATTTGCTTGTAAGAAAACGGTTCAATAAAGAATATCTCTATTGGCAATGATAATGAACATGAAAGGCAACCCAAAGCGTGGAAATTGTCAATTCTCACATGAAGATTCACAGATATTTATAATTGCCAACTGAATCACATTTGATCAACACTTTTCCCATCCTTCCACTGTCCTCCCGAGCTTGAGCGCATCGGCAGTTCTGTCTGTTCATATCAGCGACATTCGATACGTGGACATCGTAGCCCTTCAGTCGTTTGCCGTCGTCGCTCCCAACACAGTAGCTGTACGGGTAAAGGAATTGTTTGGGAGCGTAAGTCCCCCAAGATGTGCAACGGAGGACATGTTTGGATGGCTGAGAGGCAGCTTCGTGCTCTGCTTTGAAGCAAGGTCTAGTGAGATCTTTTACACATTTCTGAGCTTCACAAACGAGACCATCGTAACATTTTGGATAATCAGCTGCACAGGCTTCGTTTAAGCCCATAGTCAGCGCATTTGCGGCATAGCATGTTGCAAGAGTAACAAGTAGAATGGCAACCACTTTCATCCTTCGTCTGATTGAGTTCTAAGGAAAAATTGCTCCTCGGCGATTTAAATGCAGAAATTATTCAAAACTTCTTCATCTTGATATCTATGACTACCAGCCGTTGTGTTCTCATCCAATCAGAGATCATTTCAGAAAAATACTGAGAAGTCACCGCCTGTCCTCTGCCTCAAACGACATTCACTTATTCATAAAACAATTGCTGCCAATTAAAATCTCTTTTCAGCACTTCAATCATGCTTATCAAATTCTGCACAGATCATGCAACCACTGCATGTCCGCAGTTAATTAGGAACAGAAAAATAACGACGAACTTTGAACAAGATAGCACAACATCGAGGGAAACAATACATCAGATCGACATTCACATGCCACATTTGCTGCCAATTAAAATCTCTTATCACGCAATGTTTATGGAACAACCACTTTCACATTGTACGTCTGTGTGACTGTGACATAGTTGATAGTTTCAGGGTTTGATGGACTTTAAGACGTGTGCGCGAGCATCGCTCAGTGCGTCCTCTACAAATGAAGGCATTCGGAGCGGAAAGATTTCATGAAAAATCAATTACTTCATGTAATAGTAAATTTTCAATATGCAAAAACAAGAGTTAAAATTCAACTGTAGTTTTCCAGGGATTACAATCCCAGATTCATTTAGTTGCCAGTTTGGCAGTAATATACTCGAAACTTTCATAGTAAGTTAGCATTTTTTAGGTTTTAGTTTCCGGGTTTGAGGGATTTTAAGCTATAGTCACATGTTTATCAAACCGGACATCAAACCGGTTTCCATCGGTGACATCGATTCTCTTGCATGCGATTAATGGTAAAGTTAAATAAAAATGTAGAGAACAAAAACATGTTTCTTAATCAATTTACGGGCATTTGAAACGGTGCTTGGGTGCAATTTCAACCAGCAAAGATTGACTATAACACGTTGACCAAATTGCAAGAAAAATTGGAAGAAGTGCACTTTTTACTTGTCAAATTGAAGAAAGTGTAGTGTAGATAATTTTGAGTGCTTGAATTGCAATTAAATTTACGCAATTTAATTGCAATTAATAGTAGCAGGACTCCGGCTGCGAGTGCCAATTATATAAAGCCTAGTTTTCTAAAAAATTTGGCAACCTGCATCATAGATCATCATGTTTCTCAACTGAGCGGCAATCGCACCGGCGTGGAAGTGAAAACGAAGGTGTGTTACAACAATCTGTATCAAAAATCATCCTATGTACAGTTTCATTAAGGCTTAATCTTCCTCTTCCTCCGCTTCTTCTGCTGCTTCTTCATTCTCCTCCTCCTCCGCCTCTTCCACAACTTCCTCCTTAGCTTCACGTTCTTCGGGATTCACATCATCAGCTCCTTCCTTAGATTCAGCTCCTTCCTCCTGAAAGGATCAATGTAAAATATGCAACAGTAACACGGCTGAATAACAAATTATGGACCACTTTTATCTATTCTTAACATTCGTATTGATGCCTGACATCAGTCGACATTCAAGCGACGACATTCAGCCTGCCGTTTGAATCGTACCTTAATTCAAAATACTTTTTGATCCTTTTTGAGGGGGTTGATAGGACTACGACTCCGGGGGTTGATAGGACTCTGACTCCGGGTGGCAAGTATATAGAGCCCAGTTTTTTGAAAAACAAACCGGTAACCTACATCATAGATCATTATAGGCTTACCTGAACCTATTTTTAGTGATTATTGCATCAATTATCAATCATTTTCGATGAAAGTTGATCAAATGTCGCTTTCAGTTGGATGCATGCGACTCGGCTCCTCCCATCTTATTGGTGTGTGGTTCACACGGATTTTCTCCAGTCTCTACCAGGTAGGAAAATCCCCCATCCTTCTCCAAAAAATATGAGTACACTTTCGATTTTAATATGCGCTTTAGAGGAGCCATCACACACGATTGACGTGAAGGTAAGATGCAATGCTTTCAAATAAACTAGTATTTCATTTTTGTCTCAGATGTGACCTTTGGTGCGCAGGTGTGATCGAGGCTAGGAAGGCTTGTCTTCTCTACTAAATCACCGAGTGAAAAGAAAATCCTTTTTTCAGTATCACGGTTCATTCCCTCAACTATTACAAGCTTTGCATGCAGCAGTGTCTGTGTACTTTTGTTTGACGGAGAAAGTTGACATCAAGACAGTGACAGCTATGCACGAGGATAAATAATTTGTTTGTATTATATTTCGGTTCTAGTTATAGGCCGGAGTACTCCGACTCCACCAAAACTGATAGGCAGAGAAATTTGGCAGAGAAATGAAAAAAAAAATTGAAATAAAGTTTTCTTTGTTGTTGGTTGGCTCTGTAGACCCATGGTACGTTCCCCAGTGGTCACTAATATTTTGTAACCTCACCAGAAAGTTCAATCACTTGTCGAATCCGGCAAGGCATGTTTTCGATGAAGCGGTTGATTATTTCTTGATCTAAACTCTCCCACTCTTGCCTTAGCAAAGCTTCAAGTCGAGGAAGACCATCTCCAGGAAGAATTGAGCTTTGAATGACACAAACTCCTTCAGGAAGAATTTGAGAATAAACACAACTCCTGTTACAAGTGTCGCTGTATTCCATGTAAATCCAGTCGGAGGAAGGATCACCCTATTGGGAGGATAATGGAAGAATGTACCTTTGCAAAACATCACATATCGTTGATAGCCTTATACGGGAGGGTGGTACCTTCTTTTCAGTGCACTGAGGCAGCGACTGCGTCACGAAACGTTTGCCGTGTAAAGAATTTTAGCAACTAATTTTTTATTAAAGCCGTTCCCTTTGGATATGGAGTTCAGTTCGGCCATCCATCAATATCGCAGCCCAAATCAGCAATCTTCCACATTCTTGATTCGCGGACAATGTCAAATGATCAGGCATTGCGTCACTTGACTTCATCCAAACTCTCAAATGGTCATCGCGACGTCTGAGACTCCCGTTCGTACTGTCCTTTTGACAAAAGAAAGAAGATTTGCACTTCAAAAGCAATTTCGCAAGCTTCGAATCAGTCATCACGACATAAGATGAATTCAAAAGCGAGTGGAAATTTTGTTTACAACTTATCTGGGTCAACACTTTGATCTGGCTATACAGACGTCTAAACACCATAGATATTGAAAGCCTCAAAATGCTCCAAAAGCGTTAGCGGCCCGACAATTTGCCATTGACAGCCCGAAAAATGTAGATGTCATAATCATTGTATGCCATGTTGCGAAATATTTCTATGGTTTCTATGGTTCTATATCTATGCATGCAATTAGAAAATGTGTACTAGAAAATGGGCATTATCAAAGATATCAGTCTTATATACATGGTATACAATGACTCGTACAGCCGAGGCCGCATAGTGGCCGAGGCTGTAAGGATAATTGATGCTTGAAAAAGCTAGGCATGATTACTATTCTAACCCGATGAAGATGAAATTGCTATGGATTTCCCTATCATTCAGCGGGCAATAATGCAGTAGTTGGCATTATTGCCTGCTGAATTTCCATTGAAATTACATTGGATAAAAAACTGCATTATTGCCCGGCACGTAAATTCTATGCCAATTATACATAGAAATGATGCAAATATCACTATTTTGGGAAGATTCATGCATACACATTAGCAGTAATATCTAGGCCCTACTTCTCTCGACTCATTAGAGATTTCAAGATATCCTTTATCTAACATAGATTTTCATTTATAAACATATCACAGAATCATTGATTATAGGCAGCGACGTATATGATAAACCACTGTTTTGAGGAGTGAACCAAGGATCATCTACGAGTGCGAAGCACGAGTAGATGTCTTGGTTTACTCCGAAAAAAGTGGTTTATCAATATTTCTATTCCGATCATATAAATGGGCATCTATCAATGATCTATCGATGTCCATGATCAATCTGATCCTATATCCCGAACATAGTCATGGAAATCTGTAATACTTAGATTTCTAAATTTTAAACTAATTTTCAATAATATAATATGCCTGAGAAATCAATTCTCTGCCACAATTTCACTATTGTCTAACTGTCAAGCCTACGAAGAATGAATGATTCATTTCTAGAAGAATATTTTGACGAATTCGATTCTCTTATGATGGATTTTTTCAATGATGACTGTACACAACAAGCTACTTCTGCATCAACCTCTAGATTTGCTACAACATCATCAGAAGAAATACAAGAACATTTGAAAAGAAGAGTACCTGAGGGAACCAAGAAGAAAGAAAAGTCATGTGTAAAGCTGTTCAAATCATGGCATAATGGAAAATAAGACTGGATGGGTGCAAGGTGTTCCATGAGCTGGAAGAGATGAGCGATAGCGATTTGAATCACTGCTTAAAGTTTTTTTTGGCAGATGTGCGTAAACAGGACGGAACGAAATACCCGCCAAAATCGTTAAAGTCTATATTTGCAATGATACAACATTATTTACAATACGAATGCGGCAGAGATTGGTCATTGTTCAAATCTACAGAGTTCAAAGAGGCACGCGATGTCCTTGACGCAGAAATGAGAGTCAGCGCAGAAGAAGGAAATGTTGCAGCCCCAAAACGCGCAGAACCAATATCTGAGGATGATGAAAAGGAATTATGGCAGAAGGGTATTCTAGGATCTGGTACACCAACTCAACTCCAAGAAAGTCTGATTTACTGTCTCGGAATTCAATAGGGATTACGTGCAGCAGCAGAACATAAGCAGTTGAAGTTTGGAAACAACAGTCAACTGAAGCTAATAACAGAAAATGGAGAGAAGGTTCTTCGATACACAGAACATGTATCAAAATGCAAAAACTTTGGTCTGAAGCAATCGACATTGGATCCAAAATCTGTAAGAATATTCCCTAACAAAGAAAACCCCAGTGGCTGCGTGATAAACCTTTATGAACTGTACATTTCGCATAGACCGACTGAATGTAAATTGCCTGATTTCTACCTAGCGAGGATCAATAATCCGACTTCATCAGTGTGGTACAAAGCTCAACCCTTGGGAATTCATCAGATTGAAGGTGTTACCAAGCGATTCATGTCTAGCATTGGCAAAACAGGATATTACACGAATACAAGCTTACGCCGCTCAGCTAAGGCAAGGTTGGTGAAGGCAGGGATACCGAAAGAGGTGGTAAAGAAACGCATGGGTCATATATCAGACGCCGATGAGGTCTATATTCATGAGCAGCTGATGGAAAGAGAAATGGGAAGCATACTCTCTGGTTCAAACCCACAGCCTGTGTCCTCTGTTGTCCCGTCTACATCTTTTTTGTCAGAGTCAGAGCAAGAAGCTACCAAGCCAAACAAAACAATCATATTTAATAACTGTTCATTTAACAATTGTACATTTTAACTATGTTTTGTTATATATGTTTTCTAAAGGATGCAGTATCAGAGATCACATCAGTAGATGAACTTTCAAGCAGTAGATGAAATTCAATTTTGCATTTCATCTACTGCTTGCTTGAAAGTTCATCTACTGATGTAATATGTTATCACATGGATAAATATAGATATCTGGATTAATAGGTAGTTTATACACTTTTTCGTCTACTTTATATTAACATGGGGACATAGGCAATGGAGGAATAGAAATAGATTTCATCTTCATTGGATTAGAATACCAATATTATCTACTTTTATCGGGTGCGCTAACGCGCCCTCGGAATCTATGCATTTATGTCCTCTAAAAGTGGATACTATTCCTATATTGTAGTGAATGCGTGCTATGATTCATGAATATGTAGAAGTCTGGAAGTTTCTGGGTACACACATAGATAGTGGTTTTTATTTCAGTAGCCGGCAACAACGACGATTGTTGCCGGCTCTGGGCAGGCATCAATGTAGGAATACCGCATAGCATTCACTACAATAGGCTATTATGATATTGTCAACTTGTGACATTTCAAATTTCATAATATTCCATACTTCTCATCCACCTGATTCGAATATAACTTCAAAAAGACCATAGGGATACATAAAATAGATCTTTAATAAGAGGTATAGGTAGTACTAGAAAGATAGTGTGTATTAGAAAAATGAATGAAAATCTTGAGATACAATTGTTGTCAAATCAGAATAAAGTAATTCGAAAAACAGAAAAAGCATTCCCTTCCTTCACGACGATTCTTTAATCTTTAGTAAATAGTGTTACCCGACGCGTTTCGTCTCTCAGGACAGTGTCGAGGGCGAATGACACAGTTCAGGTAAGATGTTTCAATATGATTGAGGTCGAGTGGGCATCTCCTCATCCGTTCATGACGTCTAGTAATGAGGTCTATTCTAGAATAAAGTAAATTTAACCCATTTGGCGCCACTGCAACGTTTTCGCCACAGCACTTTTCGGAATCTGCTGTCTTCTCCAGCTTGCAACATATGATACGATGTTTTGATTGTCATGCATGATTTATCACATATTTTCAGGTAAATTATCGCCAATTGAAAAATTAGCTATTTTTAGTTCTTATATTCTATTAAAAATTAGACAAAAATTGGGCATAAAGCCTGTATACATGCTGGAATACTGGAAGACAACTTATGCATGACTTATGTATCAACTTAAAGTTCATTTCATCTTATTGTGTATCAACTTAAAGTTCATTTCATCTTATTGTGTATCAACTTAAAGTTCATTTCATCTTATTGTGTATCAACTTAAAGTTCATTTCATCTTATTGTGTATCAACTTAAAGTTCATTTCATCTTATTGTGTATCAACTTAAAGTTCATTTCATCTTATTGTGTATCAACTTAAAGTTCATTTCATCTTATTGTGTATCAACTTAAAGTTCATTTCATCTTATTGTGTATCAACTTAAAGTTCATTTCATCTTATTGTGTATCAACTTAAAGTTCATTTCATCTTATTGTGTATCAACTTAAAGTTCATTTCATCTTATTATGTATCAACTTAAAGTTCATTTCATCTTATTGTGTATCAACTTAAAGTTCATTTCATCTTATTGTGTATCAACTTAAAGTTCATTTCATCTTATTGTGTATCAACTTAAAGTTCATTTCATCTTATTATGTATCAACTTAAAGTTCATTTCATCTTATTGTGTATCAACTTAAAGTTCATTTCATCTTATTATGTATCAACTTAAAGTTCATTTCATCTTATTGTGTATCAACTTAAAGTTCATTTCATCTTATTGTGTATCAACTTAAAGTTCATTTCATCTTATTGTGTATCAACTTAAAGTTCATTTCATATTATTGTGTATCAACTTAAAGTTCATTTCATCTTATTGTGTATCAACTTAAAGTTCATTTCATCTTATTGTGTATCAACTTAAAGTTCATTTCATCTTATTATGTATCAACTTAAAGTTCATTTCATCTTATTGTGTATCAACTTAAAGTTCATTTCATCTTATTATGTATCAACTTAAAGTTCATTTCATCTTATTATGTATCAACTTAAAGTTCATTTCATCTTACTGTGTATCAACTTAAAGTTCATACCATCTTATTGTGTATCAACTTAAAGTTCATTTCATCTTATTGTGTATCAACTTAAAGTTCATTTCATCTTATTGTGTATCAACTTAAAGTTCATTTCATCTTATTGTGTATCAACTTAAAGTTCATTTCATCTTATTGTGTATCAACTTAAAGTTCATTTCATCTTATTATGTATCAACTTAAAGTTCATTTCATCTTATTATGTATCAACTTAAAGTTCATTTCATCTTATTGTGTATCAACTTAAAGTTCATTTCATCTTATTATGTATCAACTTAAAGTTCATTTCATCTTATTGTGTATCAACTTAAAGTTCATTTCATCTTATTATGTATCAACTTAAAGTATGAACGTCCACATTTAATTTACTATCCTCGTGATTTGCGTGATCTCATTATTCATAAAATACCGAAAATAGCGATCAATGCTTTCTCTGATATTCATTCATGACATGACATGTCATTATTTTTGAACCGCTGCGTTTTAGTTACACTGGCGTAATCTGATATACAAATATCAAAAATACAACAAGAATGTAGATGAAGTAAACGGTGGTGAGTAATGGCAATTTTCTTCAAACGCAATGTTTGCTGAATACTTAAAACGGAACAATTTCATTGGAATATTGTATTCTTAGTTCTAAGTGTGTGTAATGCTTGTTGCTGTTTTTAGCCTATGGCTTTCCCTTCACAAAACCAGGCGAAGTCCATTACCATAGTATTTTCCTTAACATCAGACTTGTTAGCTCATGTGCGAAAAGAAGTTACAGAGAGACATCGAATCTAAAACATCTTACAGCCTAATCACAAACAGTTCGCCAGGGCATAGAATACAAAGATGTCCTATAATTTCAATACAAGGTTTCCTTGGCTGCCGTAGACGCAGCGTCTCGCACTACAAGGGCTCGCTAGCGGCTCGAAATGCCCCAAACTCGTTTGAATATCTATAAAGGCTAAAATTGATTATATTAGCCTGTGTCGAAATAACTGGTTCCTGGCTATCTGAAGACAATGCCAAAGCACTTGCTGACTGCAAATCAAGCAGTTACTGAAAAATGCAATAATGCCAACGATGCTTGTACAGGGTGATTCAGTTCAGCCCGCCGGTACTGATGTAAGTGGTTAGTCGATATCTAAGCAAACAATCGATGCTTATCAGGTTCGACTTATTTCTCTATGTATTAAGAATTCGATTTTGTATGTTTTAAGTTGTTATTACAATCGGTACTTGCCGGAAATAAGCAGTTAAGCATTCCTTCACAATTCCAAACCAGTTTGTTTTGTCGACGCAAGTAGAATTATCCTGACTTCGGTTACGAAGATATCTCTTCTGTTGTATCATGTTCTATTGCTTTTGACAATTGCGAAATCAATGAACACTGAGAACCACCTTAGATTGGAAAAGGTGTTTTTACCAAACTCAGTGTGTTGCCGATGAAGCATTCATGTGGTCCTGCTAAGTGTCAACTATCTGATGAAAAAGAGAAGCAGAAATTGTTGAAGCGTTTGGAGACAATCCATGTAGGCTCCAAACTTCACAGCGGAAAGTTGCGGAACAGTTCGACGCGCCGCAATCCCCGATGCAAAGAATATTGTCCAAATAAAACCCTTCACAGTCGAGTGCAAGAACTGAAGGAAATAGATTTTGAAACTTGGCTGAACTTCTGCCTCACCGTTATACAGATGAACAACGAAAATTCTGGCAGGTAACGAAAGATTGTCTACACTTATGAAGCTGTTTGTCATTTAAATGGTCAAGTCAATCTGCACAGTAGTTTTTATTGTGCGACGGAAACCCTCATGTGACTTGCGTAAAACCCCTCAAATCTCCAATCGGGTTTTCGGGCGATGATTACTTTTGACTATGGCATTGTGCATGAAGTCATTGATGGGACAGATCTTTCAACAGCACCTGTTTAATTACCGGCGGGATGAACTGAATCACCCTGTATATGACAGTTGCTTCAAAACCTCAGGAAGCAAATGCTTTATCAGAATTGAGACGATGATGAGTTGATGATGATATAGAAATGATACTTCAGAGGTTAGTGACATCGCACGGCAGTGTGAGATTCCAACGAAAGATGACTAGACTGATCATTTCAGTAAACAGAAGAAGTAGTCAATAAAATGGCAAATATCGGTGATTCTCATCTTCGCAATTAGGACAAACAAGTTCATTTGGATGCATTTCAAGGCAAGAATCCTTATGAGATACTTGATACGTTGCTGATGGTCTTATCAATTTCTTAGTAGCAGAAACCAATGACTACCTGGGACAAAAGAAGGTTTTAGGCCTACATAATGCTGAACAATCTCAGATGCGTTCATTTCTTGATGTGTTCTTTATTTGAGTGGACATTGCGAATTACAGAGGCGTCTCCGACTCTAACATGACTTCGGAGTCGACGCAGTAAGAGAATCAATCTATCGACAGGATTTTCGACATATAAAAACATCTTTTCATGTCAACGATAACAATTTCACAGCAAACAGCAACGGCAAGTTGTATAAAGCAGGCCTTTGATTAAATCTAATAATTTACAGTTTCGAGGAATACCTCTGAAATGTGATGGGAAGCTTTCATGATGACTCATTACTTCGGCAGGGATTATTCGGAGCAATTCGTGAGTCACATTTGAATAAAACATGCTTTTGTATATTTTGACATCATATGACGCCATCGTAACGAAATCGTTACGGCTTTAATTTCCAAGAAAGGGTTATTGTATTGAACTGGTCATCATATATTATTCTTGATTATAACATTCTGAAATACTTTCCATCATTTTTATAGAAAATTTGCTGATATTTACATGGGCGGCCTTAAATGGGTAAAGTAGATAGAGTCATACAAAATTTGTAGCAATAAACGCTGTAATGAGAGTGATGACCGTCATTACGACCGATTCGTGAGGACAGATGCAAAAGGAATGAACAAATTCTTGCCCATCATTGCTCTGCATAGCGGCACACGAATGTGCTGAGAATAACTGAGTCTCTTAGGGATCAAATAATGCAGTACATGACAACTATTCTTTTCAGCACTTCAAAATAGTTCGCGCCTGGCTCCTAATGTTGTTTTGTCACATCTACACACTTAAAGATTTGGTGGATACATGATTTGATGTGCTCGACGATCGATGCGGTTTAGACGTTCCTCGTCACCTTTCGATATAGCAGCAAACACAGGACATGCATATTCTAAGATACTCCGAATATACAACTCGTACACTTTGTGAAGATCTACAGGAGCAAGATAGTTATGTATCTTTCGAGGAGCATAGAAACGTTTATTGGCTTTCAGCGGACGCTCATTATATGATCTTTCCAGTTGAAACGGCTATTCAAAGTAACACCAAGAGCAACGAGCTCTTGAATAACCTCAATACATGATCCATACCTCAATACTCGTCCATAACCGGGTCTACTTGCTTTGAAATGAACATCGCCTTTGATTTGGACTTATTGAGTGACAGGAAATTGCTTTTGCACCAATGCTCAACATTATCTATTCCCATTTTGCATTGGAGAGAAGCGTCATCTACACTGCTATCGAGAGGAAAAATAATACTGACGTCATCAGCGTATTGAACCAATGACACATTCGTTAAGGAACTTACCAAATCACTAATAAAACAATAGAAAAAAGAGGGACCAATGACGGAACCATGCGGGACATCCTTCAGAACAAGGAAAGATTTCAAAAAGTTTCTTTCAACTTTGATAATTGATGAATGATCCGACAAGTAATCAGTAAGCCACAATAGGAAGCGTAATTGGAAGCCTTGACATATTTAGCCTACTTCCGAATAAGATGTTCATGCTCAATGTTGCCAAAAGCTTTTGAGAGGTGAAATGCAATCAAGGCGGCACCATTGCTCGTGCTGTCATCATAGTGTTCTGCCACTTTATCTGCAATTTCTATTAGAGCTGTAACTAGTAACAGTGTAGCTGTAACAGTCTGTGGGTCAAAAGTCGTTTTGATTTGCAAATATTGAAAGGCTGAAGCAAATATTTTGCGCATGCCATTAGAAATAAGGCGTTCATAGATTTCAGATGGCGCAGTGAGCACAGTTTATAATCATAAACTTCGACATAGTGGCATGTTTGCTTGAAGCAAGCTTATTGTTAGGTGACACCAATATGGTTTTATGATCAGAAAAGCCAGCAGGAGCATTATAGGACAGACATGATTCATTAAAAATTACTGATAGCTCATTCGACATTAAAACGTGGTCAAGAATACTATTTTGTCTTGTTGGAGCAGTCACACTGTCAATCAGATCAAGCTCAGCACACAAAACCACGGTGTCAAACTGGTTGAAATCACCCGTCAGATTTACATGTTCAAGGAAAGGCTTTCAGGAGAGAATAGAGTCAATAGAGAAATTCACTGCCTCGTGGATACGGTGCTTTACCTCAGACGAAACTTCTGGTAGAATGTAGATGCATACCATAATGATTCTGCTGTAAAGTATTATTGCGGACATATCTATTTCAGATGGGGGAGGAAAAGGAAAATCAAGAGCAAAGCAGACAATATCAGCTTTAACGAAAATAATGGTATCACCACCATTCTTCAAACCATAGAGTAGGTATATTAGGTAGAGTGGTAAGTCCGCATTTATTAAATCTCCAATGCGTATACACTTTCGATTTTACTAAATGAACTCAAGGGAGATACAGTCGGTATTGTCACCAAATGTGAGAGATGCAAATTTTTGCAGTTTTGCAGAAATTACAACGGAATTGAGAATGCAGAAGGAATGATGGTATTTTACAGATCCTCCGTGTCATGACAGCCTTGGAGATGTGATGTTTGTTAAATAAGCAATTCGATGGGTTCCTATTACCTTCATGCTCAACCTCAAGATTATTTTCTTAAGCGTGATTATATCACAGGCAACCTGCCATTGGTAGAGCAAAATCACATAATCAAAGACAATGATTTCAATTAACTTTGAAAGATGTAAATGGTTCCACATCACTATTCAGATTATAGAAATGAAACATGAATTTAGTGAATCATAAAAAAGTTGAATTAAAAATTTGAAATTTCAGGCGAGAAAGCATAAATAATATCGCGATTTTTTCATGAGGACTTCCATTATAATACAATTCATGAAATTCCCTTGATAATCAGCTTGATTTCCGCTTAGTTAGGATGATTATTAGCAAATATTCATCCCTTTTGACATCCAACTTGTTTCATACTACATGTACTTATAAAAGGAGTCATCTCGGTAGTATTTAAATTGGCTAAATTTTGACTTTTTTAAAAAGTGCTCAAAAATATTTTGGACTTCGGGAACGTAATCTCCGCCAAAAACTGAATCTTTTCATGTAAAAATTTTCACTGTATACAGATACTTTTGTTAGTCGACACTCTACCTATATATCCCTACTCTGTGTCTGAATCTTACATTCAAACATTCTTGTTTACTAATAATAAAGAATTTCATAAGAAGTCTTTCCATTGGATCAAATCGGGCATTGTATGATGTCCAGTAAGTCCTGAAACCATGCGAATGAAGTTACTCCCCAGTACAGCCGTTCTGAGGACGAAGCCGAGTTTCCAAAGAGCAAACTTCTTTTCTGAAACTCGGTGTCGTTATCTGTCAATATAGAAACTCGTGCTAACTGCTGTTTTGTTTACATTGCCTGCTTTCTTGTTGTTGTGATTGTGCTATCGGATTGATTATTCGATTTTCTACTCTGTCAAGCTTTTTTTCCACGGCTTGAGTGACCTGGACGAATCTTCTCTTCCATTTTACGGAAACACGAATATTAGTGCGGATGAATTCATACTAGCGGATACATGTTGGTCCTAATTTACCCGAGCGATCTTGAGCTTCAAGCCCCTCTTGGTTGTATGATGCTCAAAAGAGTTGTATTGAACTATTGAGCTGACACACATACTTGTAGGTGATCGGAATACACATAATTTTATGAATAGCATGATTCGAAGCTTTGAAATGAATTAAAGAGATTTCTTCATTTCAAAAAAATGTCATGTATATATATATATGATTGTTTCAAAAATTCGGATTTCATCTCTCAAATGACTTTTTCTGCGAAGCGTCTCATCATACATGCACCGCATTCTCTAGTGCAAGTCCCATGAAAATAGCATAGAAGCTAATAAACGCACCTTTTTAATACAAACCGATATCTCCCAGCAGACGGGCCTAATAGACTTGCTCATAACCATCAAGAAGGCGAAATGGAAGTGGGCCGGCCATATATATAATGGCTAAATTTTGACATTTTTGAAAATGCTCAAATAATTTTTTTGGACTTCGGGAACGTAATCTCCCCAAAAAAATCTGAATCTTTTGATATAAAAATTTTCACTGTATACAGATACTTTTTGAGTCGACACTCTACCTATATATCCTTACTCTATGCTACCAAACATCTGTCGTTTCGAAGTAATGTATATTTAGGAATTCCTATGAGCTCACTGGATGTATTAGCATCATGAAGGCATGTTTCAGGCAGTGAAATAATATCAGAATCATTTGCTGAGACAAGTAAGCGTAATTCATCCATTTTTCCGAGTAGTGAGCGAACATTAGGAGGAAAAATAGAGGGATAGTATGGCAAAAAGAGTTTCTTCTGACTTTTGGTATTTGAAACACAATTTTCAGAATCTAAAATCCATGATGAAAATTCGAACTCATGGTTCCTCTGCCAATCACCTTCCCTCCGTACATCATCAGTCCCAGCCTCTCGCATATGTCGTCATTCAACTCTTTGTCTTTGAAGAGGGGTGAAGTCAGGATTCATAAATTTCAACTTTTCTCAAATTCTTCAAGTTCTTCATGCGGCGATCTCCGTCCTCTTCAACAAACCCGCAGGAGACGTATGCCATCAGACCTCTGTTTGCCGTTGATTGTGGCACTACTGAGACCAAGATGTGTAAAAAGCAATTAACATATTTGCTTGTCATTTTCGTTCCTGTCATCAACAGTACCAGAAACGGCTCTGGCAAACCTCTCAGAATTAGGTTACAACGTCGGTATTCTCTTTTCTTTCTTCAATATAGAAAAACAGTATTAATTTAAATCTTTGGGTTCATGAGAAAGTTTTCTTTTAGGATTTTCTCTTTATTTCCTATGTCGTTTACTCTCAAAGTCAGATCTGCAATAGTACTCTTAAGAGACACGATGTACTGTCTGAGAGAAGATATTATTTCTGTCTTTGATGATTCAATCAGGGGCATTATTCCGGCAGTGGCTTTGCTCTTGTACTTCGCGAGTTCGCAGTGGATGTATTCGCTGTAGGCAATTTCCGATATCAATGGAAATCGCTCTTGCAGTCGCAACGAGAGGTTCAGACTAGAATTAGTAGTGACCGGCTGTCTGACGGATAATCGCATCGAAACCGGACAGGGGGTGATGCGGTTAAACCATCTAATTCTGTGGTTGGACATTATAAAGAATTGATGAGTACTTGTCCACGGTATTGAAGACGCGAAGGAATCATGTGCTTTTGCATGACCACTGACTGATGTCTCATTGCTGCTGCTGCCACTGACTGAGGACTTTTCTGTCTTCAAATAACACATCCGTCACTTCATATAACAATCTAATTCTGTGAGCTGCACATGTACGAAGTTAATTCAATTACATAATTAACCTAAATAAGTTTTAATATTTTGAATAGATTACCGGTATTCAACTTTTGTACCAGAAGACCGCAGATTCGCAACATCTTACAAAGTTCAATAAAAATGAAAGAGGTAGTCAGATATCTTGTCTAAATGCCATGTCAACAGGTTATCAATAAGTCAGCAGCTATTCAGGTCTGTTCCCATTTTTCAACTCAGGATGCAACTCAATATTTAATTATTCTACTTACAGAATAAGATATGAGTGAGCGGCAGGCTTGCTATTTGGCTGAATTTCCACTCCAATCCCAAATTAATTCCAATAGAAATCCCAATAGCCTGCATTAGAGCTGAAAACGTAAGCAATTTGACCCCAAGCTGCATCGGGGCCTACCGCTTAGGCCTGCCATATGTGATACTTTTTGAATTGACGAAGTCCATGGACGTAGGCGTGCGACTAGACTGGCCTTAATAGTAATATGGGCTTTAATTGATTTTGTACAATAATGTATAATAGGCGTACTGTATGGCTATATTTTGCACCGAGACTGCCTTCACCCAAGAGCTTATAGGTGCCTACGTGTATAGCTGATATGTGTGTCTGAACTACAAACACACTTGGTATTAATTAAGCCGATATTGGATAATGCGGTGTTAGTAAACAGCTTGCTACACGGGCTCACACGTGCAGTAGGCAACATGCAGTAGACAGCAGCTTATACGGTTAAAAAAGCTTGAATAGCTTACAATGTATAGTTTAATTACAGAAGCGGCGAAATGCTTGCCATCGTACAGGCGATGGTATAAGCCTATACAGTACATACTATTACATAGTTGCTACCTTTTTAAACCAACTAGGGAAGTTAAAGCAAAAGAGTAAGGTTACAGCTGAAAATTTGTGTAGATAACACTAAGAGCTCTCAATGCTCGAATTCGATAGAGGCAAGGTCAGACTGGAGACACAGCAAAATGAACTCCTCTGTACATGTGCAACCCCAAGACATTTGTAACGTACTGACTTATGTCTTGGAAAAATGAACTGCTCTGTACAACCTGAACATATTTGTGACGTAGTGACTAATGTCAACGATTACATGTATAATTTGTTGGTAGAGGGCTTATTGGAATTTATTGGGATTGGGGTGGATTTTTGGTAGTCCCAACCCAATCCTAATAGCTATTACATTGCGTTTGCGAAACGCAGCATTCTTCATCAACTAGGACGAAATGTCAGTTGTATTAAATGAGAAAACGATGAAATCAACTCAAATTCTGTGAAACCAAAGTTTCTCCCTTGAGCTCAGTGCAATATTGGTTCGGTTATTTTGCACTTGAAATTGTAAGAAAATGTATTGCTTTGAAATTTCTGCTCGATAGAAAGGAGATTTTTTAAGATAAAGATTTGGAATCTCCAATGTCTAAAACGCAGTAAAACCGTTGAGAAATTTACTGAGAAAATTTTCTTGAGACATCGAAAATTTCATAAAACTTTTCTCTGTTATGGATTGTTAGCTCCGTTGACAGATTCTGTGAGTCCGAGCTTTACAATGTCTGTGTCAAAGACAGTGATTTCAATATTGTTTCACACATTGTCGAATGCACAGATGAGCGAATATTTTTCATTATCTTCGATGCGGAGATAAAGCTCCCAGATAGCATGCCAATGATGTCCACGGTGCGCGCTTTGAGCGAGAGACACAAGAACAGCTCTCAAATTGTCACAGTTTAAAATACAATCTCTAAAAATCAAATTCACGGATGCTACTATCAAGAGTTGAAAAGTACGCAGTTGTATCACCTAAAATCAACAGGAGACAAGAAGTAGTTTGATGGCAGATGATCGCTAAAATAACGATGAAACCACAGAAATAGATTCATCTGCGCGCGCTTCGGTTTCCTAGAAAGGAAGAGTTGTATGTAACCTTAATATCGAAATGGCACATCACCGAATCAGAAAACTTGCTCCATCTCGAATGGATAATTCGTGTATCGCTTGCTATTGGAAATGGCAAACAATAAGCTGTCAGCAGAGGACACCAGAGCCAGTGAGAGATGCGTGCGTGCTGTGATATCACTTCGCACACACCAAAACACACATCGATGCCTGCCTAACATTCAATTCAGTGTATGCACTATACAGTGAGAAATGCAGAGGAGAGGATGTGAAAACATCAAGTAAACTAATTTTCGTACGCCTGCTACTTTCTTTAATGATGGTCGGAAGGGCCAACATTATGGAGAAAACTTGTGGGCAATGATCTGAATTCTTCGAATCTGAAGGGGAATTGTGGCAATCGAAGCACTTTGCTGGAACTCACATTAATCCGCAAGCGACGCACGCCTTTTTTCCTATCTATGTAAGGTATAAGGAATTCCTTTTTGCCCACTTAATAGGTTCCTCAATGTCCCGTCCATTTCGTATTAATCACACTTCTAGCAAACCGAACCAGATAAACAAAACATTTAATTCTGTGGATGAAACTGAAATCACAGAATTCAATATGTTTGTATAAAATGCTTTAAATTGGAAACTGATTGCTTCAACATTGATTTTGAGCAGCTGCTACATGAAAGATGCCCTGACTAGTCATGGTATGAGATTTTTGAGTTGGAATTATTGTGAGATATTTTGATGTAGAACTTTGAATTTTTAAAATTCGGGGTTACGGCAATTTGCCAGACATAGTATCTTCCCCTGCGACGGTTCGCAAGAGGTTGGGCGATATCATCTCATTGTAAGCATATATAGCTTGTATGATCACGCTCAAGAAAGTGCTCTAATTGATAAGGCCATGTATTCAAGTGATAGTAACCCTTCGGATTGCTAATTTAACTAACTATATTACCTCTCCGCACAGGTTGACATGACACGGAGGA
>CAJQUW010006110.1:257500-277500 GCA_907163375.1 Prostheceraeus crozeri | reverse complement strand
GTCATCAGGAAAACAGGTCCTGCACCTATGGAGGAGTTTAGTCACCGAAGATCTGATGGCCGAACAGGAGGCAAGAACTGCAGGTGGAACCAGATTCTTGGGCGGATAGCGCTGACTGGAAGATGGGAAGCGGCTACCAGAAGAATCTGATCCGAAGAAGACCGAACGCCATTGAAGCTTCCTTAAGAAATCCTCAACACCCGCACACCCGCAATAATCGACCGGTGACAGCATTTGCCTTTGGGAGTAGGGACAAACTTGCTGGTATGACGAAGAAGTTCATACGTACAGTAGAAACCGAGATAGGAAACTCATTGGAAGTGCAGATGAAGTTACCACCAGCCACACGAGTAGGTCTGGTGTCGGTGCCGATAGAACAACTGGCTAAAGATCCAAAAAAGCCCTAATACAGTCGAAAATGACAACTTTCTCCGAAGAACTCCCAGCTAGACGAATCCAAGACGGTGAAGCCTCAGGAACAGAGACAATCTCACAGCCGGAGGTAAACTTCTTGCGCACATTGTTCGTTGAGCTCCATCATATCAGATCTGGAAAGGATCAGTAGCCGTTGAAGGCACGAGATAAGGAAGAACACCAAGACGGGCATTTGGGAAAATTCTTCTAGCGTTGTGGAGGACCGACCTACACGTAGAATAGTTCGTGGTAGGTTTATTCAGTTCGTCCAAATACGATAAGCAAAGCACGAAGGAGGAAACGGAATGGTGCACCGATTTGATTGACTGCAAAACACATTTAAGGTAGCTTAAACGACACTTCTCATTATGAAAAACCGAACAGTCATTGAGAGAAGATGGCAAGCCTCCGAGATTATCGTCGCCAAGAACAACACCAGACTTAGAGCAATCCAACTTGCACAAGTCCGGTTTGACTTCCACAGAAGAAAAAGTATTGACATCAACTATCGTGCTCTGGATCATCCGTGCGGGAGACGCATCCAAATCAACAGTGTGCAACGTTGAAGATGCCGAAACGACTAAAGGCGCAAGAGCCTTGGAGGTGTCCGCAGGAGCAGAAGAAACACCGGAAGGGGAACCGGTAACCATTACCAATGAGTCCTCATTACAAACGGGAAACACTTGAGAAGTGTCCAACGAACCAGAAACCACAGAGGTAGCCGACGCAACAGTAGCCGAGACAGTGAGAGAGTGAAAGAGTGAGAGTGAGAGAGAGTGTGAGAGATTGAGGAAGAGAGTGAGAGAGAGTGAGAGAGAGTGAGACAGAGTGAGACAGAGTGTGACAGAGTGTGAGAGAGTGAGACAGAGTGAGACAGAGTGTGAGAGAGAGTGAGAAAGAGTGAGAGAGAGAGAGAGTGAGAGAGAGAGAGAGAGTGAGAGAGAGAGAGTGAGAGAGATAGAGAGTGAGAGAGATAGAGAGTGAGAGAGATAGAGAGTGAGTGAGTGAGTGAGAGAGTGAGTGAGAGAGCGAGTGAGAGAGATAGAGAGTGAGAGAGATAGAGAGTGAAAGAGAGTGAGAGAGATGGGGGGAGAATATTGCTGTCCAGAGAGTGAGTGAGTGAAGTGAGAGAGAGTAAGTGAGTGAGTGAGTGAGTGTAGAGAGTGAGTGATAGAGTGAGTGAGAGAGTGAGTGAGTGAGGAGCAGAGTGAGTGAGTGAGAAGAGTGAGAGAGTGAGTGAGATGAAGTGAGATATGCAGTGAGTGAGAGAGTGAGTATGTGATACAGAGTGAGTGAGTGATTGAGTGAGTGATTTTGAGTGAGTGACCAGAGTGAGAAAGAGTGAAAAGTGAGAGTGTGAGAGAGAGTAGAGAGTGTGAGAGAGAGTTGTGAGAAGTAAGACTGTGTGAGAGAGAGTTGAGAGAAGTCGATTGAGAGTAGTGAAGTGAGGTACAACGGAGTGAAACAGACCGTAGAGTGAGAGAGTGAGACAGACGTGTGATAGAGGAGATGAGTGACACTGAAGTTATAAAGCGAGAGTGAGAGAGAGTAGATGGAAGAGGTGAGGACGGTGAGTGCGAGAGTTGAAGTGAGGTGGTTAGTGTACAGAGTGAGATTAAAGAGAGAGAGTGACGCAATAAGAGTTGAAGAGTGAGAGAGTAGTGTGAGAGAGAGTGAGAGTGTGTTTAAAGATGGAGAAATGTCGTAGTAGAGAGTGTTGGAGATAGTGTGAGAGAAATAAATTGAGGGAGAGAGCTAAGAAAGCGAGAGTGAGAGAAGAGTGTGAAGCGAGAAGTGAGAAGCAGAGTGTGAAGAGAGGAGTGAAACAAGAGTGAGTAGAGAGTCGAAAGACGAAGTGGACGGATCGAGAGAGAGAGAGAGTGAGAGTGAGAGCGATAGAGAGTGAGAGAGATAGAGAGTGAGAGAGATAGAGAGTGAGAGAGATAGAGAGTGAGTGAGTGAGTGAGTGAGAGAGTGAGAGAGTGAGAGAGTGAGTGAGTGAGTGAGTGAGAGAGTGAGAGAGTGGGAGAGTGAGAGAGTGAGTGAGTGAGACAGAGTGAGTGAGAGAGCAAGTGAGTGAGTGAGTGAGTGAGTGAGAGAGCGAGTGAGTGAGAGAGTGAGTGAGTGAGTGAGTGAGAGAGAGAGTGAGAGAGTGAGACAGAGTGAGACAGAGTGTGAGAGAGAGTGAGAAAGAGTGAGAGAGAGAGAGAGTGAGAGAGAGAGAGAGAGTGAGAGAGAGAGAGTGAGAGAGATAGAGAGTGAGAGAGATAGAGAGTGAGTGAGTGAGTGAGAGAGTGAGAGAGAGAGAGAGTGAGAGAGATAGAGAGAGAGAGAGAGAGAGAGTGAGAGAGAGTGAGAGAGATAGATAGTGCGAAGAGTGATGAGTGAGTGAGAGAGAGTGAGTGAGTGAGTGAGTTGAGTAGAGTGAGTGAGAGAGTGAGTGAGACAGAGTGAGTGGAGTGAGTGAGAGAGTGAGAGAGTGAGTGAGAGTGAAGAGAGAGAGAGTGAGTGAGTCGAGAGAGTGAGTGAGTGATAGAGTGAGTGTGTGATTGAGTGAGTGATTGAGTGGAGTGACAGAGTGAGAGAGTGAAAGAGTGAGATGTGAGAGAGAGTGAGAGAGTGTGAGAGTGAGGTGTGAGAGATTGAGAGAGAGAGAGTGAGACAGAAGTGAAACAGAGTGTGAGAGAGTGAGACAGAGTGTGAGAGAGTGAACAGATGTAAGAGAGTGAGAGAGAGAGTGAGGAGTGAGTGAGAAGAGTGAGTGACGAGTGAGACAGTGAGAGAGTTGAAAAAGTGAGAGTGAAGAGAGTGTGGAGAGAGAGTGAGAGTGGAGAGAGTGTAAGAGATGTGGAGAGGTGTGGAGGATTGAGGGAGAGAGTATGAGAGAGTGAGAAGAGTGTGAGATGAGTGAGACAGAGTGTGGAGAGAGAGTGAATAGAGAGTGAGAGAAGAGAAAGAGAGTGAGAGATAGAGAGAGTGAGAGTGAGAGCGATAGAGAGTGAGAGAGATAGAGAGTGAGAGAGATAGAAGAGTGAGAGAGATAGAGATGAGTGAGTGAGGTGAGTGAGTGAGTGTAGAGAGTGTGAGAGTGGAGTGAGTGAGTGAGTGAGAGAGTGAAGAGGAAGTGGGAGAGTGAGAGATGAGTGAGGTGAGACAAAGAGTGAGTGAGAGAGCAAGTGAGATGATGAGTGATGAGTGAGAGAGCGAGTGAGTGAGAGAGTGAGTGAGTGAGTGAGTGAGAGAAGAGTGGAGAGAGTGAGTGAGAGAGAAGAATGAGTGATTGGAGATGATTGAAGTGAAGTGACAGAGTGAGACAGTGAAAGAGTGAAATAGTGAGAGGTTGAAGTGAGAGAGTAGAGAGAGTGAGAAGTGAAGAGTCCTAGAGGGAGTGCGGGTGAGTGAGTGAGTGAGTGAGTGAGAGAGGAGTGAGTGAGTGAGTGAGTGAGAAGAGAGTGAGTGAGTGAGAGAGAGAAGAGTGATTGAGTGATTGAGTTGAGTGACAGAGTGAAACAGTGAAAGAGTGAGAGGGTTGAGGGGGTGAGTGATAGTGTGAGATGAGTGAGTGAGTGACAGAGTGAAAGAGAGTGTAGAAAGGGTGTGGAAGAGAGTGAGAGTGTGAGGAGAGAGTGTTGAGAGAAGAGTGAGAAAGAGTGAGAGAGAGAGAGTGAGAGAGAGAGAGAGTGAAGAGATCAGAGTGAAAGAGAGTGAGAGAGATAGATAGTGCGAGAGTGAGTGAAAGTGAGTGAGTGAGTGAGGTGAGAGTGAGTGATGAGAGAGGAGAGAGTGAGTGAGAGAGTGAGAGAATAGAGAATGAGAGAGTGAGAGAGAGAGTGGATAGAGTGAGTTCGGTGATTGAAATGAGTGACAGAGTGGATAGTGAAAGAGTGAAGTGTGAGAGAGAGTGAGTAGAGAGTGAGTAGAGTGTGAGAGAGTGTGAAGAAGAGTGTGGAGATATGAGAGAGGAGAGAGTAAGAGAGAGTGAACATAGTGAAACAGAGTGTGAGAGAGTGAGACAGAGTGTGAGAGAGTGAGAGAGAGAGAGAGAGAGTGAGAGAGAGAGAGAGAGAGTGAGTGAGAGTGAGTGAGAGAGAGAGAGAGTGAGAGACAGAGAGAGACTGGTGAGAGAGGTGAAAGAGTGAGAGTGGAGAGAGAGTGTGAGAGAGAGTGATAGTGGTGAGAAGAGTGTGATAGATTGAGAGGGATAGAGTAAAGAGAGTGAGAGAGAGTGAGACAGAGTGAGACAGAGTGCGACAATTGTGAGACAGAGTGAACAGAGTGTGAGAGAGTGATACTGAGAGTGGTGAGAGAGAGTGAGAAAGAGTGAGAGAGAGAGAGTGAGAGTTGAGAGAGATTATAGAGATGAGAGATAGGACAGAGAAGAGAGTGAGAAGAGTAGAAAGTGAGAGAAGATAGAGAGTGAGAGAAGATAGAGAGTGAGTGAGTGAGTGAGTGAGTGAGAGAGTGGGTGAGAGAAGCGAGTGATAGAGAATAGAGACGTGAGAGAGATAGAATGAAAGAGAGTGAGAGAGATAGATAGTGCGAGAGTGAGTGAGATGAGTTTAGGAGAGAGTATGGTAATGATTGAGTGAGTGACTGAGAGTGTGAGTGAGTGTGTGAGAGAGTGAGTGAGAGTGAGTGAGAGAGTGAGTGAGTGAGAGAGTGAGTGAGTGAGTGATAGAATGAGTGATGATTTGATGATGATTGAGTTAGTGACAGAGTGAGAGAGTGAAAGGGTGAGAGTGTGAGAGAGTGGTGAGAGAGAGTGTGAGTGATTGAGAGATGAGAGAGTAAGAGAGATTGAGACAGAGTGAAACAGATGGTGATAGAAGGGGACAGAGGTTGAGGAGTGAGAACAGGGAGTGAGACAGAGTGTGAGAGAGTGAGAGAGAGAGTGAGTGAGAGAGTGAGTGAGTGAGTGACAGAGTGAGACAGTGAGAGAGTGAAAGAGTGAGAGTGAGAGAGAGTGTGAGAGAGAGTGAGAGTGTGAGAGAGTGTGAGAGTGAGTGAGTGAGAGTGAGTGAGTGAGAGAGTGAGAGAGTGAGAGAGTGAGTGAGAGAGTGAGAGAGTGAGTGAGAGAGTGAGAGAGTGAGTGAGAGAGTGATAGAGTGAGTGCGTGATTGAGTGAGTGACAGAGTGAGAGAGTGAAAGAGTGAGAGTGTGAGAGAGAGTGAGAGAGAGTGAGGGAGTGTGAGGGAGTGTGAGAGAGTGTGAGAGAGAGTGTGAGAGATTGAGAGAGAGACAGAGAGTAAGCAGAGAGTGAACAGAGTGAAACAGAGTGTGAGAGAGTGAGACAGAGGTGTGAGAGAGTGAGAGAAGAAAGAAGAGTGAGAGTGAAGTGAGAGAGTGAGTGAGTTGAGTGACCAAGTGAGACAGTGAGAGAGTTAAAGAGTTGAGAAGTGAGAGAGAGTGTAGAGAGAGAGTGAGAGTGTGATTGAGAGAGAGAGATTGAGGAGGAGAGTAAGAGAGAGTGAGAGAGAGTGAAGAGAAGAGAGAGGTGCGGCAGGAAGCGGCCGAACGGCGCAAAGGGACGCAACAGAACAGCGAGACAAACGAGGAGGTCGGCAGGGTAGGGTGGAGCCGCGGATACCACGCGCCAGTCTGTCCGCCGGCCGTGGCACGGGAGCTGGCTGGACGCGAGCGTGCGATAGCGTGGGAGGGGTGGAACCGGTACCAGTCAGACAGACGCGTAATAGCCGACAGCACGCCGGTCCTGTACTGTGGCTCCCGTGGCGACTCAGTTGTGTGTGCCGAGGGTGACCGCCACAAGGGCGCGTCCCGTCTCGCGCGGCGTGGTCCTGGGCTAACGTGCGGCGTGTCAATCTTGGTCTGAGCGGGTTTGGCGCGGGGTCGAAGGCGGGCGCCGGTGCCGAGCGAGTCGCGAGAGCCCCGCGAGTGCAGACGAGCGCCCGCGTGCGACCGCAAGTGCGCGCGTGAGCCCCGAGTGCGCGCGCGAGCGCAACTCGAGCGCGACGCGAGCGTCGAGCGCGAGCGCGCTGACACGAGCTAGCGCGCGCGAGCGCGCGCACGTCGAGTGAGCGCGATAGCGAGAGAGAGCGTGCGTGCGTGCGCGCGCGCTAGCGCGCGCGCGAGCGCGCGCTCGCAGCGATCTCGCTCTCCGCGAGTCCCGCTCAAGTCGCGCGCACTCACGAGCGCGCTATCGGCGAGCGAGTCGCGCGCGTGCAATGCGAGCAATCGCGCGTTGCGAGCGCGCGATCGATCTAGATGAACTCGCGATCGCGCTGATCGAGCCCCGCGAGCGAGCGAGTGCGCGCTATCTAGCAGCTGCGCGATCTAGCGAGCACTCGACGATGCGAGCAATGCGAGCGATCAAAGCGAGCTAGGTCCCTGCGATCGCTCTATCCCGCTAGCGCTGAGCTCGCTGCTATCGCGCTATGAGCTGCGCGAAAGAGCGCCTAAGCGCGCGCGCGACCCGCGCGAGTCTCCCTGCGAGTGCCCCCGCGTACGCACTAGCGCCCTATAGATGCGCTCGAGCGAGCTAGCGATCCCTCCACGCTGTCCCGAGCCTCCGCTGAGCCCTCGATCGCTAGCTCTCTCGAGAGCTCGCGCTAGCGCGAGTAGCGCGCGAGAGTCGCGACGCGTGATCGCTGAGAGCGCGTCATTCGGGCGCGCGACCTCTCTCGATCGCTCTGCGAGATCTCTGCGTAGCTCCTCTGAGAGCTATCGCGATCGCCCGCGATCGCGTCGCTCTCGCGCGCGAGTCGCCGCGCTCGCGCTCGACCGCGCGCACTCGCGAGTGCTCTCGCACGCGCATCCGCGCTCACTGCGCGAGAGTCTCGCACGCCTGAGCATGTCGAGCTTGCGACTCTCTCGCTGCTCGAATGCGAGCGCGCTCGCGTATCGCGCCTCGATGTCGCTCGCGTCGATCTGAGCGAGCTCGCGCGTCTAGCGATCGATCGAGTCGATCGAGCCTCCGCGACCGTCCGAGAGCGAGCTATGCTAGAAGCGCGGCGCGAGCAGCGAGCGAGAGAGCGAAAGCGCGCTGCTCGAGCGATCTCGCGATGCGAGCATCGATCGTCTCTTGAGCGCGCGCTCGCGCTAGCGCTCGAGCTACTCGATCGATCGTCGAGCTAGCGCTGCGTATCGAGCGATCTATGCCCGCTACGCTCCCTATGCGCGCTAGCCCTCGATCGCAGTGCCTTCTCGCAAGAGCTCGTCTCTAGCCGAGGAGCTCTCGTGTGATGCTCTCAATCTGTGCTCTCTACCCTCGCGTGCTCTCTCGATCTCGCGCGACGCTGCCCTCTGATATCTGCCCGCTGTTTAGCGCGCTATCGCCCGCTATGCTCCCCGCTATATCGCGCTATCTCCCGCGAGATCGCGCGCTGTACGGCCCGCTATGTCTCGCTCTCTATGTCTCTCCTGATCTGCGATGTCTCTCGTGCACGCGCTAGCGCTCGCGAGCCCTCGCACGCGCTATCGCTCTGCACGCTCTAGCTCCTCACGCTCGTAGCGCGCTCACGCCTGCGAGCTAGCCTATCGATCGAGTGCGCGCAGCTGAGCGCTCTCGCTGGTGCTCGCTCACGCGCGTAGCGCTCTCACTCGTCAGCCCGCGCGAGCGCTCTCACGCACGTAGCGCGCGAGCCGAGCGAGCGTGAGCGCTCTCGATGCAGTCGTTGCAATGCGCGCGATCGAGCGGCGCTAGCGAGTCTATGTCGAGCGTGCGCGACCGAGCTCTATGTCGAGCTCGGTAGCGAGTCGAGTGTTCGAGTGCACGCGAAGCGAGGCTTATCAGCTAGCGATCAAGCGATCGAGCCCGCTTAGCGCGCTATCGCGAGAGCTCGTCGAGAGCTCGCGCTAGGAGCTCGCCAAGCGCGCGACGCCGACCGCGCTCGAGCTCCCGCTAGCCCCCTCGCTATGTCGCTCGAAGTTGCTCCCTCTAGTAGCGCTCTAGCGCCCGCGAGTACGCGCTGAAGCTCGCTCGCGGCCTAGTCGCTCTCTCTCTATCTCGCGAGCTAGCGCTCGATCGATGCGATCGATCCCCGTCTATCTCCCTATCTCCGTCTCGATCCCGTCTTTGCTGCTAGCTCGCGGCGAGAGCGCGCGCGAAGCGCGAGAGCCGCGAGATTCGAGCGAAATAGCGAGCGCGATCGATCTGCGAGTGCTCTCGAGCGCTCGTGCGGAGCTCTCGAGCGCGTCGAGCGATCTCGCTA
Organism: Prostheceraeus crozeri; assembly: GCA_907163375.1. NCBI lineage: Eukaryota > Metazoa > Platyhelminthes > Polycladida > Euryleptidae > Prostheceraeus > Prostheceraeus crozeri. The sequence goes on along the minus strand of CAJQUW010006110.1, from coordinate 268,918 downwards.
TCGCTCGATCGATCTCGCGAGCACGCTATGCGAGCGATCATTCAGCGAGTCCGCGAGCGCGTCGATGCCCGTGCTAGCTCGATAGCTCGTCGCGAGCGCGCGCTAGCTGGGCGATAGTCTCGCGATAACTCGCGCTGAGAGCTCGCAATCTCTCGCTCTCGACGCTCGCGATCGCCCGCGAGCCCCCGCTACATCGCGTGATCTCCCTCTAGATCTCTCTAGTCTCTCTCGCTCTCGCTAGCTCGCGCGCGCGCTCGCGTCGAGCGAGCCCCTAGCTATCGCGCTATCGAGCTAGCCTAGCCCTCTAGTCTTCCCTATCCGCTATCCCGCGAAGCTCTATCGCTCTCTAGATCGCGCGCTAGCCCGATTTATCGCTCGATATCTGCTCAATCTGGCGCGCGACCGCGCGTCTAGCGCCGCTCGAGCTCCTGCGACCGCGCGATCTCGCGCTATGCGCCCTCGAGCGCCCGCCTAATCGCGAGCTCCCGACTATCGCCCGCGAGAGCGCGCGAGCGCCCGCTATGAGCAGCGCGCTAGAGCCCGTCGAGCCTCTGATGCGCGCTCGATCTCTCTAGCGCGTATCTCGCGCACTCGCTAAGTACGCGCGCACGCTCGAGTATAGCGATGCTAGCGATCTAGCTCGTCTAGCGAGGTCTCGCCCTGATCTCTCTCACGCTCATCCCTCGCAGCTCGCTCCTGTCACGATGCTCTCTAGCGATGTGCTGATCGATCTAGCGCGCGCGATGCGAAGCGAGCAAGCGCTCGTATCGATAGCTCTCGAGCCTATCTCTCGAGCTCTCCTTCGATCGCGTCGCTCTATCTATTCTATGCACTTCTATCGAGCTAGTCAATGTCTATCGATCAATCGATATGATCCCGCGAGTCTCGCTATCCCTCTAGCCTCTATAGTGCGCTCTCCATCGCGCTATATCTTGCGCTATAGCTGCTGCAATCGGCTCGCGTCTTACCGTCCTGCTCGAGCGCCCGCTAGCACCCGCGAGAGTCGCTCTATCCCCTCTAGATCTACTCGAGCTCCTTCGTATATTGCGCGCTAGCGCTCGAGCCGAGCGCGCTAGCGAGCGCGCCGAGCGATCAGCGATCCCGCACGCTCCCCAGCTCTCGATATCGCGCGAAGTCTCTAGCGCGCTCGCTAGCTCTCGCTATCTCTATAGCTCTCTATGATCTCTCTATCGCCCTCTAGAGCTCGCGCTACTCGCCCTCGAGTTCTCGCTCGCGCTACTAGCTCTCTCTCTCCTATCTATATCGCTCGCACGCGCTATGCGCTCGTCACGCTCTAGCGCGCGCACTGAGTATCGCCTCACGCTGCGAGCGAGCTAGCGAGCGAGCTCTCTCGCGATCTGATCGCTGCGCTCTTGCTTCGCGCTCTATCGAGCTATCGATCGCTCGATGCGTATCTAGCATCGCGTGCGTAGCGCTCGATCGATCGAGTCTATGCGAGTCTCTCGCTCTATCTATCAGCCTATCGATCTGATGCCTCGTCCTCTAGCTATAGCGCTATGCGAGCTAGCTAAGCGCGCGCTGCGATCGCGCCGATCTATCGATTCGATGCTAGCGTCTCGCTCCATCTATCAATCGATTCAATGCCTGCTATGCCCGCGTATCTCCCGTGCCCGCGAGCCCGCGATCGCTGAAGATTCCGAGCGCTCTAGTCGCGCGCACGCGCTGAGCGCCCTGCTCTAGCAGCGATGCAGATCTAGCGAGCGATGCGAGCGTGCGAGCGCGCGCGCGATGCGATCTTCCTCTCTCTCCAGCTATCAAGCTAGCTATCGATCTAGCCCGCGAGCCCGCGCGATAGCTCTTGTGAGAGCTCTCTCGAGCGCGAGTAGCGCTCTCGAGATCTCGCGCGAGCGCCCTCAGCCGCGCTCTCTCGCGATGCGCTCTCGAACGAAGCCAACCCTCCACCCAGACAACCCCCCAGCACCAGACACCTCCCCAACGTCCCAAGCCCCCGAGAAACAGTGTCACCTCAATGCACCACCCCCAGCTCAACGCAACCAGCACCCTGCCACTCCCACCCACGCCCCCCACCAAGCAACCAACACCTCACCAGCAGCTCCTACCACCCGAAGCCAACCCCCCGCTCCCCCCGCCACACACAGTCCTCGCACCCCGCCACCGACGGCTGACGGCTCCGCCCCAAGCAAGATCAGACCGCTCCTCCAAAACCTCAATATATAGCACGAACCCACCAACACACACATACAAACCGAGCCACCGGTCAAATCCACGGAATACCCCACCAAGGGATCAACTCTGCAGCATGTAGATGAGCTCCCCACCCAACCACACCATACATTTAAAATTGAAACTGAACCCCTAACCTATATGCACCAGAAAACATGAGAACCACACATTCCAATAGATCAACTGCATATGTCTACCTCACCAACCCCCCTCAATCCATGTCACCATACTATTGAGGGAGTGACAGATTGGGTGAGACAGGTTTGAAAAGAGTGAAAGAGTGAGAGGAGTGTGAGAGTGAGAGAGTGAGGAAGAGATAGAGAGTGAGAGAGAGAAGTGAGTGATGTGAGTGAGTGGGAGTGATTGAGTGAGTTGAGTGAGGAGAGACTGAGTGAAGTGAGTGAGGATTTGAGAGAATGAGTTGATTTGAGTGATTGAGTGAGTGACAGAGTGAAAGAGAGGTGTGAGAGGGTGGTGAGAGAGAGTGAGGATGTGTGAGAGAGAGTGTTGAGAGAAGAGCCCCACCGGGGTGAGTGGGGGGGGGGGGGGGGGGGGAAAAGAAGATAGTGAGAGGAGAGAGAGAGTGAGAGAGAGTTAGTTGACTTAACTAAATCAATGTATAAACAAATGATAACTGTCTCAAACAATAGGAAAACTTGAACCGACGTTTCTGATCAGATTGCTACTACCATGGCTATCGCTTAATGCTAAAGGGATAAGAAAACAATAGCAAAAAAATACTTTGCTTCATTATCAGATAATGCTGAGACTTACTCACTTGCATTCACACTATAGAGCAAACGAATATCTTATGTCACTCGCTATAAAAGGACTACGTCGGAGGTCGGAGACAAAATTTGATTGTGGCTGTTTCAGCTCATAATTCTTCATAATTATTTTGGAAACTTTAAAACCATAAATATCATTATAATCCGTGCCTCCGGTCAAATAATAGGATTAATTAATAGGGTTAGTAATCTGCTGCTGGGTGTGATGCGCAAAATAAAAATCCACTAAATAATATTTTAATAATGGAACACTGATAACATAAATATTGCTCAAAATAAATGAGAAAAACACACTTTCATTGGATGGCATGCTTTGGTCTCCTCTCCTATACAACATGAAATAATGTCTCATTTATAACAATTGCTACATTATCATCGACCACATTATGTTACTCATGTATTCCCAAGACCTTTTAAGACATTTCATTTTTCACTCCGACTTCATCTGGCGGGAATCACAACAACGATTCATGGTTGCAAAGTCGTGGCTTCTTATCTTTTTCAACTCATCCATTTCATTCCATCATTGCCATCTTACTTTCCCTGGCCATTACATTAGTATTGTATGCAACGTATATGTATCCTTGTTTGCTCCCATCCTGGGCAAATAAACTTTTTGAATTTTGAATTTTTTTTTTGGAATTTTGAGAGAGGAGAGTGAGATGGGAGAGAGTGAAAGAGAGTGAGAGAGATAGATAGTGCGAGAGTGAGTGAGAGAGTGAGTGAGTGAGTGAGAGTGAGTGAGTGAGAGAGTGAGAGAGTGAGTGAGAGAGTGATAGAGTGAGTGCGTGATTGAGTGAGTGACAGAGTGAGAGAGTGAAAGAGTGAGAGTGTGATTGTGTGAGAGACAGAGTGAGTGAGTGAAAGAGTGAGAGTGGAGAGAGAGTGAGAGTGTGTGAGAGAGTGTGAGAGAGAGTGTGAGGAGATTGAGATGAGAGAGAGAGTAAGAGAGAGTTGAGACAGAGTGAAAAACAGTGGGTGATGAGAGTGTGAGAGAGTGAGAGAGTGTGTGAGAGAGTGTGAGAGAGAGAGAGAGAGTGAGTGAGAGAGTGAGTGAGTGAGTGACAGATCGAGACAGTGAGAGAGTGAGAGAGTGAGAGTGAGAGAGAGTGTGAGAGAGAGTGAGAGTGTGAGAGAGTGTGAGAGAGTGAGACAGAGTGTGAGAGAGAGTGAGAAAGAGTGGGAGAGAGAGAGAGAGTGAGAGAGAGAGAGAGTGAGAGTGAGAGAGATAGAGAGTGAGAGAGATAGAGAGTGAGAGAGATAGAGAGTGAGAGAGATAGAGAGTGAGTGAGTGAGTGAGTGAGAGAGAGAGTGAGTGAGAGAGCGAGTGAGTGAGTGAGTGAGAGAGTGAGTGAGTGAGTGAGAGAGTGAGAGAGTGAGTGAGTGAGTGAGTGAGAGAGCGAGTGAGTGAGTGAGTGGGTGAGTGAGTGAGAGAGCGAGTGAGTGAGAGAGTGAGTGAGTGAGTGAGAGAGAGAGTGAGAGAGTGAGTGAGTGAGTGAGTGAGAGAGAGAATGAGTGATTGAGTGATTGAGGGAGTGACAGAGTGAGACAGTGAAAGAGTGAAAGAGTGAGAGGGTGTGAGAGTGAGAGAGTGAGAGAGATAGAGAGTGAGAGAGAGAGTGAGTGAGTGAGTGAGTGAGTGAGTGAGTGAGTGAGTGAGTGAGTGAGTGAGAGAGAGAGTGAGTGAGTGAGAGAGAGAATGAGTGATTGAGTGATTGAGTGAGTGACAGAGTGAAAGAGAGTGTGAGAGGGTGTGAGAGAGAGTGAGAGTGTGAGAGAGAGTGTGAGAGAGAGTGAGAAAGAGTGAGAGAGAGAGAGAGTGAGAGAGAGTTAGTTGACTTAACTAATCAATGTATAAACAAATGATACTGTCTCAAACAATAGGAACTTGACCACGTTTCTGATCAGATTGCTACTACCATGCTATCGCTTAATGCTAAAGGGACTAGAAAACAATAGCAAAAATACTTTGCTTCATTATCAGATAATGCTGAGACTTACTCACTTGCATTCACACTAGAGCAAACGAATATCTCTGTCACTCGCTAAAAGACTACGTCGGAGGTCGGAGACAAAATTGATTGTGCTGTCAGCTCATAATTTTCATAATTATTTTGAACTTTAAAACCATAAATATCATTATATCCGTGCCTCCGGTCAAATAATAGGATTAATAATAGGGTTAGTAATCTGCTGCTGGGTGTGATGCGCAAATAAAATCACTAAATAAATTTTAAAATGGAAACTGATAACATAAAATATTGCTCAAATAAATGAGAAACACACTTTCATTGATGCATGCTTTGTCTCCTCTCCTATACAACATGAAATAATGTCTCATTTATAACATTGCTACATTATCATCGACCACATTATGTTACTCATGTATCCCAAGACCTTTTCAGACATTCATTTCACTCCGAACTTCATCTGCGAATACAACAACGATCATGGTGCAAAGTGTGCTTTTATCTTTCAACTCATCCATTTCATCCATCATTGCCATCTTACTTTCCCTGGCCATTACATTAGTATTGTATGCAACGTATATGTATCTTGTTTGCTCCCATCCTGGGCAATAAACTTTTTGAATTTTGAATTTTTTTTTGAATTTTGAGAGAGAGAGTGAGAGAGAGAGTGAAAGAGAGTGAGAGAGATAGATAGTGCGAGAGTGAGTGAGAGAGTGAGTGAGTGAGTGAGAGTGAGTGAGTGAGAGAGTGAGAGAGTGAGTGAGAGAGTGAGAGAGTGAGTGAGAGAGTGAGAGAGTGAGTGAGAGAGTGATAGAGTGAGTGCGTGATTGAGTGAGTGACAGAGTGAGAGTGTGAGAGAGAGTGAGAGAGAGTGAGAGAGAGTGAGAGAGTGTGAGAGAGAGTGTGAGAGAGAGTGTGAGAGATTGAGAGAGAGAGAGTAAGAGAGAGTGAGACAGAGTGAAACAGAGTGTGAGAGAGTGAGACAGTGTGTGAGAGAGTGTGAGAGAGAGAGAGAGAGTGAGAGAGAGAGAGTGAGAGTGAGTGAGGGAGTGAGTGAGTGAGTGAGTGAGTGACAGAGTGAGACAGTGAGAGAGTGAAAGAGTGAGAGTTAGAGAGAGAGTGGTGAGAGTGTGTGAGAGAGTGTGAGAGTGTGTGAGAGTGTGTGAGAGAGTGAGAGAGAGTGAGACAGAGTGTGAGAGAGTGTGAGAGTGTGTGAGAGTGTGTGAGAGTGTGTGAGAGTGTGTGAGTGTGTGAGTGTGTGAGTGTGTGAGTGTGTGAGTGTGTGAGTGTGTGAGTGTGTGAGTGTGTGAGTGTGAGAGTGTGAGAGTGTGAGAGAGTGAGAGAGTGAGTGAGTGAGTGAGTGAGAGAGTGAGAGTGAGTGTGAGTGAGAGAGTGTGAGTGAGTGAGTGAGTGTGAGTGAGAGAGTGTGAGTGAGTGAGTGAGTGTGAGTGAGAGAGTTGGTGTTGTTAGTTGGTGGGTTCGTCGTGTGTGGTTGGGATGGGTGAGTGTGATACATAGTGAGTGAGGTGGATCTGAGTAATACCAAGTTATACAGATTTTGCGCTCTAGTTCTACTGTATATGAATTATAGATATATTGATGCTTACGAGAGAGAGCCTAGATTTCATCTTTATAGACAGTATTTTATTGAGAGAGTGAAAGAGTGAGAGAGAGTGTGAGAGAGAGTGAGAGTGTGAGAGAGTGTGAGAGATTGAGGGAGAGAGTAAGAGAGAGTGAGAGAGAGTGAGACAGAGTGAGACAGAGTGTGAGAGAGTGAGACAGAGTGAGACAGAGTGTGAGAGAGTGAGACAGTGTGTGAGAGAGAGTGAGAAAGAGTGAGAGAGAGAGAGAGAGAGAGTGAGAGAGTGAGAGTGAGAGAGATAGAGAGTGAGAGAGAGTGAGAGAGATAGAGAGTGAGAGAGATAGAGAGTGAGTGAGTGAGTGAGTGAGTGAGAGAGTGAGTGAGAGAGCGAGTGAGAGAGATAGAGAGTGAAAGAGAGTGAGAGAGATAGATAGTGCGAGAGTGAGTGAGTGAGTGAGAGAGTGAGTGAGAGAGTGAGTGAGTGAGTGAGAGAGTGAGAGAGTGAGTGAGAGTGAGTGAGAGAGTGAGTGAGTGAGTGAGTGATAGAGTTAAGTAGTGACTGAAAGTCTAAATCGGAGGTCGGTGACACAACTCGCTTTGCTGCATATTATTTAATCAATTCCAAACTGTCTTTCAGAATGCATGCGGCAAACCCAATCACTGTTCAACCATCATCCCCTCATCAATCATCATCATCATCATCGCAATCCCAACAAGGATTTCATTCCTCCGACAGCAAGTGTGATATTTGCAATACAAAAACGTGAGGCGACCATGTGTTCTTTGTGTCTGCAAAAAGGGAATGTTGTGACATTATACTGCTTTTTGGTTTGCACGAAGTTGCCAGTGTACTGAACTGGTTTAAGTATTACAAAGAAAATAGTATACAAACGTAGCAAATACACATGTACCGACTGTGTGAAGAAGATCCACGAAAGTGAAATTTACGATAATTAAAGGAAAATATCAAAGTTTATGACGGCAACAAACAATTATTAGAAGAGTACAAGAAACGCAACAGTTTAAAAGACAAAGAAGCAACAGAATTGAAGCAGTCACTTCACCAAGCGATTCTGACGAAGATGAGGATGAACGATGAACTCCAAGGAAACAAAGAAGAAATGAAGATCTTACAGAGGAAAAATGGATGACCTACTGCTAACATTAGGCGAGAGTACGAGTCTCTAACTAAGCAAATTACGAAGGAAAGGGAGAAAAAAGCAGAGACGGAAAACAATGTCGAAGAGAAAAAACCGAATCAAGAATAAAGAAAACTGAAGACAACAAACTAAAGTTGACCTCAGAAATTGATCGAAAGTCAGCGGGAGAATTACTCAAAGTGAGTGGCATTATGAAGCACGCTCATTGACGAGTTCAAGGATGCGGTCAACGACAATAACTAAGCAGACATTCACGCTCTTTACAACTACCACCGTAGCTCACTCTGGAACACCGGTTGACAGCAACACACACCACGTGTACCAACACAATATAACCTTTCACACAAAGAGCTCGCATGCACCTCGTATCAAGCCGACGTTCCGGCCCCCGTTGCCCCAGCAAACCACCACCACCACTTACAAACAACATCGAGGAGCCTTAGCGTATCGAAACGAGAATCGACCCATATAGGCCAATTACTACAGACGTACACCACCCCCATTGTCTGTTCATTATCTGATCTGTGTTTTCATGCGGGAAAAGGGGGAAAGGAGATAGTTGAAAATGTATAATGAGGGCACATTGCTCGTAACTGTTTTAACTCAAGGCCCAAGATTAAACAAGATGAGAATTTCTCATACCAATCCGGGAGGGAACACAATTTTCAGCCCCCCCTCGCAGCATAACTACCAGACAGCTCTTACCAATCAACGATACCAACACATCAGCAACAGTATCACCACTACCCCTCCCTCTCCCGCCCCCTCCCGCTTTCAACCAATGAATCAATCAGCAAATGTATCCGCAAGTGTCTCAAAGAGGGACCATTCCCTCAGAATGTGAACGTCAGTGCTCAACAGCAGCAGTACTTTTAACAAAAGTGAAAGATGAAAGAGGGAGAGGAGACAATAACATCTGAGACAAAAAGTGAGAATGAAATTCAAAATTATAAAATTATTTTATGCTAACATCAATGGCTTAATTATTAATAAATTAAATGACCCCAACATGACTACAGATGCATTTGACTCGGATATAATATGTTTTTTGTAACTGAAAACACACTTGACTGAATATAATAAATTGCCAATTAACCAATTTAATATCATAGAAACTACTAGTGAATCTAAAATAATTTAGGACCCACCCGTAAAATTTAAGGAATTAACCTGTACCATAAAAGCGAAAATTTTGTCATAGAGAAGTTGGTATCTGAAAATGGAGATTTAATAATAATAGAATTGAAAAGTAAGCAATGGAAAGAAATAAAGAAGATACATATAATTATCTGTTATAGAGAAAGCAGGGAATCAAAATATGCCGATAAGGACTACCTTGAAAAAATAAAGAACTACATAGAAAAATTCAAAATGAAGCATGTGATCATGATTGGAGATTTGAATAGTCGAATTGGAAAATTGAACGATAACAAACACTTAAGCCTCCCGCCGAGAAAGTCTGATGATATAATAATAAATAAACAAGGAAGAGAGCTTTTAAATTTCTGTAATGAAACCTCGCTTATAATAGCGAATGGAAGATATGAAAGTGGTGATTACACATTTTGCAGGCTTCAAAACGGCAAGAACTATAAGTCAGTTATCGACTATTTGTTACTTTCTGATTCTATGCTGAATCATTTGGAAGCATTCAAAATAATGGAGCCAAAATTATACACTGACCACAGACCAATAAAAATTCATTGAAGAAGTCCATACCTCTAAAAGCAAGCTCTAAAATATCTAATATTAAAGATAGAATACAAGCAAACTATGATAAACGCATTGTTCCCTTCAAATGGACAATGAAGTATGACGTAGAAAAATATCATCAGACCATTTCGGATAAGAGTTCAAAACTATTAGAAGAAATGAATAATACAAAACTAAATAAATTAGAAATTTATAATAAACTAGTTGAAGTCAATATTAAATCATTACATGCTACCACGAATACTAATAGGCAAGTCATCTATTCTGACGACACGCGATATTTTAGAAGAACGCATAAACAAAATACTAAAATGTATAAGGCCGACAAATCTGAACAAAATCTAAGTCTACTCCTACAATCCAAAAGAGACCTTAACAAAAGCATAAAAAAGAAAAAAGGACAGTTACAGAACTCAAAACTGAAGGAGCTGCAAAATGCTAGAGCAATTAACGACAGTAGAAGCTATTGGAATATACTTAAAAGAAACAGACCTAATAAACCCAATAAACATAAAACCTCATTGAATGCTGATATATTTAAAGAAGCAATTCAGAAGCGAGATAATGAAAATAAAAATATAATACCTAATCGTAACTCAGATTTCCACAGTTTATTTTTTTTTTTGTAAAGTATAGAAAAGATAATATAACGAGTTGTTTTTTTTTTATATTTTATATTTTTTTTTGTTTTTTTTTTTTTATGTTTGTTTTTTTGTTTTATTTTTTATATTTTTTTTTGTTTGGTTTTTTGTTTTTATTTTGTGTTATTATTTTTTTTGTTTTTTTTTGTGTGTGACTATATTTTTTTTTTTGTTTTTTTTTTGTTGTGTTTTTTTTTTTTTTTTTTTTTATTTGGTATTTTTTATTTTTTTGTTTTTGTTTTTGTTTTATTTTTTTTATGCTTTGGAAGTTTTATTTTTGTTTAGTTTTTGTTCTTTTTTTTATTTTTTTTTTTTTTTTTTATTAATTGTTTTTTATAGTTTTTTTTATATTTAATATTATATATTTTTTTTTTTTTTTTTTTGTATTTTTTCTTTTTTTTTGTCTAGCGTGTAATATCTTTTTGTTTCTGTTTTTATGTTGGTTTTTTTTTTTTTTTTTTTTTGCTATTTTGATGAGATTTTAAAGTCAAAGTTATATTGTTATGTTTTTTTTTTTGTTTTATTTTTTTTTATTTTTTCTTTTTTGTTTTTTTATTTAGCTATCAAGAATTTTTTTTTTTTTTTTTATTTGTTTACTTTTCTTTTGGATTTTAGTATGAGTCAAATGCATCCTTGTAACATGATGATACCTTAAATCTAAATATCACAATAGCAGAAGTTGAAAAACGCGATTAAATACTCAAAAAACTCCAAGTCTAGTGGCCCAGATGAAATTGTATATGAAATGCTAAAGAATGACGCAAATCAAACACAAATTCTACATACTTTGTATAATCAAATAAAGCATTACCAAAATATTCCTTGGCAAGCCAGTGGATAACCCCCATTTTTAAGAAAGGGGAACGAAATGATGCTGACTCTTATAGGTTTCTTAACTTATCTTCATGCATCGAAAAATATAACTGCTTACACGAATTTTTTTTTTTCTAATGATAGATTAAGTAGTTGGATTGAAAAGTATGAGTTATTGCATGAATCACAAACAGGTTTTCGAAAAGGACATTATACGATTGATAATATCTGGTTGCTAAAAGAAAGCATACAAATATACAAAAAATAAGAAGAGGCACTGTATACATGTTTTGGTTGATCTATCTAAAGCTTTCGATTCCATTCCAAAAAGCAGACTGCTTGATAAGTTGAAAATTATTCTGCCATTTGGTAATTATCTGACAGTAATGGAAAACATTATAAAAGGCAAAACCTACAAAAATTTTATTCAACGGAAAAGAGAGCGAAGAATTTCAGATAAAATATGGCATTCTCAAGGAAGGATAGTTTATCACCTAACCCTATTTTGTATATACATAAATGACTTTTTGAAAGAACTATATCAAA
>CAJQUW010006110.1:250000-252500 GCA_907163375.1 Prostheceraeus crozeri | reverse complement strand
CCACAATATCAACCACAGCCACAACAGCAGCACCGCCGACAGTCGCAGTTTCAACCTGCAATGAACTACCAGCCAACCTATCCTATCATGGGACAAGTGCGATACCAAAATATGAACCATCCAGGTGTGCAACAGCAGCAGCAGTACATTTAACGAAGGTGAGCGAGGAGAGGAGACGGTGAAAAATGAAAATGATGGGCCGATACAAGTGATAAAATTTTATTACACTAATATCAATGGACTAAATATCAATAAAATTAATGATCACAATATGATAGCAGATACATGCGATGCAGATATAATAGGTTTTAGTGAAACACATCTAACTGAATATAATAACTTGTCAATTGACCAATACAACGCCATAGAAACAACTGGTAAAGCTAAAAATAATCTTGGGAGACAAATTAAGGGATTGAACCTGTATTTTAAGACTGATAATTTGAATATAGAAAAAACGGTATCTGAAAATGGAGATATGATTATAATTGAAATGAAGAATAAAAAATGGAAAGAAATAAATAAAATACATGTCATTCTGTGTTACAGAGAAAGTAGAGAATCGAAATATGCTGACAAAGATTACCTAGATAAAGTTAAATGTTATATTAAAAAATTTAAGATGAAGCATATTATCATGTTGGGAGATCTAAATAGTAGAATTGGTAGGTTGAATGACAACAGTCACTTAAATCTCCCACTGAGAAATTCTGAAGATTTGATGATAAATAAGCAAGGAAGAGAATTATTAGAATTTTGCAATGAAACATCGCTTGTAATAGCAAATGGAAGATATGAAAAAGGGGAACATACGTTCTGCAGGCTTCAAAATAGCAAATCCTGTAAATCAGTGATAGATTATTTAATCCTGTCGGAATCAATGCTATGCTGTTTGGAAACCTTCAGAATAATGGAACCCAAAATATTTACTGATCATAGACCGATAAAATTTAATATAAAGATAGCTTTAAAATCAAACAGGATATCAAATACTAACTACAAATTACAAACGAATTATGATAAGCGCATTATTCCCTTCAAATGGACAGAGAAGCATGATATTGAGAAATATCGACAAAATAATTCAATTAAAAGTTCAACCCTTTTAGAGGAAATGAGACAAAAACAAATGAGTAAGTCAGAAATTTACAGTAAACTAATAGAAATCAATAAGGAATCGCTAAATACTATGATGAATTCAAATAATCAGACAATATATTCAAATAATGTAAGATATCTTAGGAAAACATACAAACAAAATGTTGAAAAATTTAAAGCCGATCAATCTGATCAAAATTTAAGTTTATTATTGCAAACAAAAAGACAGCTTAACAAAATTATTAAAAAGGAGAAGAGGAATTTGCAACAAATAAGGCTAGATGAGCTACTTATAGCAAGAGCTAACAATGACATGAAAAAATATTGGACTATACTTAATAAGAATAAACCAAAAAAGTGCGCGACACACGCGACAACATTAAGTGCTCAAGACTTCAAAGAAAATATCAAAAAAAGTGATGATGAAATTAAAAATCTAAATAATAACCGAAATATAGAAATTCCTGTAAATCAAATACTATCTATCAGAAATGACGATCTTCTAAATCAAGGTATTACAGTAACAGAGGTAGAAAATGCAATTAAACATTCAAAAACTTCAAAATCTAGTGGCCCAGATAAAATGGTCTATGAAATGATGAAAAATGACCCTCATCAAGCTCAGATATTGCATGCACTTTTTAATAAGATTATGATAGATCATGACACACCCTATCACAATAGTTGGATCACACCCATATTTAAAAAGGGTAATAAAGATGATGTGAATGCATATCGATGTCTGAACTTATCTTCATGTATCGAAAAGCTACTGACAAAAATATTAAATGATAGATTGAATATTTGGATAGACAAATATGAGATACTGCATGAATCTCAAACAGGCTTCAGAAAAGACAACTCTACGATTGATAATATATGGATTTTAAAGGAAGTAATACAAATATATAAAAATAATAAAAAGCCATTGTATACATGTTTTGTTGATCTCACCAAAGCATTTGATTCTGTTCTAAAAACCAGGTTGATAAGCAAATTGAAATGTATTATACCTGACGGTGACTTTCTATCACTAATGGGAAACATCATAAGAGAAAAGACATATAAAGTCTTATTTAATGGAAAAGAGAGTGAGGAATTTCTTCTACAAAATGGCATTCCACAGGGAGATAGTTTGTCACCCACTTTATTTTGCATTTATATGAATGACTTCGTAAATGACCTGTATCGAGATATTAGCGAATTTGATCCCGTGTACATAGCAGATATTTATTTAGCGGTACTCATCTATGCAGATGATATTTTACTTCTGAGCGAAACCCAGACTGGTATCATCAAGCAAATTCAGTTTCTTCAAAAGTTTTGTGAAATGAATAGTTTAAAAATCAACTATAATAAGACAAAGATAATGATATTTAATGAAACTCAAAGCTATGACAAG
>CAJQUW010006110.1:232500-235000 GCA_907163375.1 Prostheceraeus crozeri | reverse complement strand
GGCACGAATCTTTTAAAGGAAATAACAGATAAGAATTTAAATAAGGCAGAAATTTATGATAAATTGATTGACGTCAATAAGAAATCATTATCTACCATGACGAATCCTGATAGACAAATAATTTATTCCAATGAATTAAGATTTCTCAGAAAAACATATAAACAGATTGTTGAGAAATATAAAACTGATAAATCTGAGCAAAATTTACACATGTTATTGCATGCAAAAAGAGAACTTAATAAAAACATCAAAAAAGAAAAGAAGACATTGAAACAAGCGAAATTAAATGAACTGCAAACAGCAAAAGCTAATAACGACGTTAAACGATATTGGGAGCTACTAAATAAGAATAAGTCTAAGAAAAACACTAAAGACAAAACTTCATTGTCAGCTCAAGCTTTCAAAGATGATCTCCAGAAAAGGGATGATGATATAAAAAATATAAATGATAATCGAAAGTGCGTAACTGCTATACATAAAACTCTACTTGCCAGAAGTGACGACAGTATAAACCAAACTATAACAATGACAGAAATTGAAAATGCGATAAAGCGGTCAAAGACATCAAAATCCAGTGGCCCAGACGAAATTGTTTACGAAATGTTAAAGAATGACAAGAACCAAAGTAAGATTCTGCATATTCTTTTCAATGAAATATTGATTGATCATCAAACTCCGTGGCATTCCAGTTGGATAATCCCCATTTTTAAGAAGGGAAATAAAAATAGTGCTCACTCCTATCGATGTTTGAACTTATCATCGTGTATTGAAAAATTATTGACCAAAATATTAAATGAAAGATTAAATGTTTGGCTCGACAAAAATGCAATATTACATGAATCTCAAACAGGTTTTAGGAAAGAGCATTCGACAGTTGACAATATCTGGATCTTAAAAGAAATAATACAAATATATAAAAATAATAAGAGACCACTGTACGCCTGCTTTGTTGATCTTTCGAAAGCATTTGATTCTGTTCAAAAAAGTAGACTGATAAATAAGTTAAGATGCATGATGCCTGATGGTGACTTTTTGCTGTTACTGATACATATTATAAAATACAAAACATATAAAGTGCTGTTTAATGGTATAGAAAGTGATGAATTCCAGGTGGAACATGGTGTTCCACAGGGAGATAGTTTATCGCCTACCCTGTTTTGTATTTACATGAATGACTTTTTAATGGAACTTGATAGAAGTATCAGTAAGCTTGATCCGATAAATATAAGCAATTTGAATCTGGCGGCGCTCATATATGCCGACGATATCTTACTTATGAGTGAAACGCAAACTGGCATCATCACGCAGATTAAGCTTCTTCATCAATACTGTGAAAGTAACAGCCTAAAAATCAACTACAATAAAACAAAGATAATGATTTTTAATGAGACTGAAAAATATGAGAAGCTGCATCTAAACGATGAGGATGATCTATTACCAATCGAAGTTGTGGATGAATATAAATATTTAGGTTATTGGATTACAAAGAATGATAGAAAGCATATAGAAGAGCTAACGAAAAAAGGAAAAGCATCATCGTACGTCACCGCCAAAATGTTAAAGGAATTTGACAATGTAGATGGTAGGATATTGACAGAAGCATTTGAAATGTTGACGATATCGAAAATACGATATGGCGGTGAACTGTTTTTCGATAAAAATTTAGCTGATCTAAATCGTGTGATTATGCAATTCTACAAGAGATTTCACCATTTAAGAATAACTACACCAAATTATTGCGTTATCGGTGAATTCGGTGTCAAACCAATAGAATTTTATTGCTATCAATCAGCAATAAATTATTTTCTTAAGCTAAATGTAAATAGTGACACACGATTAATCACACGAATATTCAAAAATATACAATGTGATATAAGCCACAAATCTTATCGTAGTACATGGTGTGATCGAATGCACAGTTTATTTGACAAAATCAAATTCAAAGACTTGCAAGGATTGGATTGCAGTGGAAAGTCTAAAAAAATAATAAACAATGCTCTAACGGAATTCTTTAGGATGGAATGGATTGATAGTGCCAAACATAGCAGTAAAGGTTTAAATTATCTAGAACTATGTAGATTTCAATGTGACCTAAAACAATATTTAACCCTTACTAGTGACAAAACTAAAATTAATAATATCATCAAAATCAGAACAGGAAATCACACACTAGCAGCAGAAATTGGAACGTATCATAACCGCAGTACATATAAAGATTATAATTGTAAATTATGCGAACATGATGAGATTGAAGACATCTTTCATTTCTTTGTTGTGTGTCCATGCTATGATAATGTAAGAAGCTCCTTAATTCCAAATGTTAAAGATATTTCACGAACGGATTTCTATGATTTTATGAATTCATTAACAATCAGACACCTAAAGCTAGTTAGCGAATATATTGATAGAGCGATGGACATCAAAAACAAAAGAACATAGACAGCGAACTGTAGACGACCACATGTTTAATTTTGTGTTTACGCTATGAACCATAGACTTT
>CAJQUW010006110.1:217500-220000 GCA_907163375.1 Prostheceraeus crozeri | reverse complement strand
AGAGAATCTAAATATGCTGACAAATATTATTTTGATAAAATAAAAGAATACATAGAAAAGTTTAAAATGAAACATATTATCATGTTGGGCGACCTAAATAGCAGAATAGGCAAAATCAATGATAACAAGCACTTGAATCTCCCGAAAAGAAATTCTGAAGATTCAATTGTGAATAAACAAGGACGAGAGCTGATAAATTTTTGCAATGAAACTTCACTTATAATAGCAAATGGAAGATATGAAAAAGGTCAGCATACATTTTGCAGGCGTCAAAATGAGAAATGTTATAAATCAATCATAGACTATTTGTTATTAACAAACTCAATGGTGAAATATTTAAAAGCTTTCAAAATAATGGAGCCCAAGTTATATACTGATCATCGACCACTGAAAATTGATTTTAAAATAGCTCTAAAATCTAAAATGCCTAAAACAGTAAATATTATAAGCAGATCACAAAGGAATGACAACGGTAAACGAGTAATTCCCTTCAAATGGAAAACGAAATGTAATTCTGATAAATATCGCCAAACGATTACAGACAAAAGTTCAAAGCTTCTAGAAGAAGTTAAGGATAAGCAATTAAGTAAGTCAGAAATCTATGATAGGTTGGTTAAAGTCAATAAGGAATCAATAAAAGCTACGGTGGAATCAACCACTGAGATAATATATTCTGATGATACAAGATGCTTAAGAAGAAAATATAAACAAAATGTTGATGCGTACAAGACTGATCAAAGCGAACTAAATTTAAGCTTACTATTACGATCAAAAAGGGAACTTGGCAAAAATATTAAAAGAGAAAAGAGAAACCTACAGAGAATAAAGCTAAATGAACTACAAATAGCAAAAGCGAATAAAGACGTGAAAAGGTATTGGGAATTACTTAATAAAAATAAGCTGAAGAAAAATTCCAAACAAAAAACTGCTTTAAATGCTGAAATATTTAAAGAAAATATTAAGAAAAGAGATAATGAAATTAAAATAGTAAACGACAAACGAATAACAAGCGACATAGTAAATCAAATTATTCCAAATAGAAATGACGATGAGTTAAACAAAAATTTCACGATAGCTGAAGTTGAAAATGCAATCAAATATTCAAAGAACTCTAAATCTAGTGGCCCAGATGAAATGGTATACGAAATGTTGAAGAATGACCAGAACCAAACACAAATTCTATATGCTCTATTCAATCAAATAATGAGCGAGGGCAATGTTCCTTGGCACTCTAGTTGGATCACCCCCATTTTTAAGAAGGGTGATAAAAATGATTCAAACTCTTACAGATGTATTAATCTATCTTCCTGTATTGAAAAGCTGTTGACAAGAATGTTAAATGATAGACTAAACGATTGGATTGATAAGTTTGAAATATTGCACGAATCACAAACTGGATTTAGAAAAGGACATTCAACGATTGACAATATCTGGGTGCTAAAAGAAATTATTCAAATATATAAGAATGATAATAAGACACTATACACATGTTTTGTCGATCTCTCGAAAGCATTTGATACTGTTCAAAAAAGTAGATTAATAAATAAGCTGAAGTATATCATACCTAATGGTAATTTTTTGTCATTAATAGAAAATATTCTAAACAACAAAAGATATAAAATTCTTTTTAATGGAGAAGAAAGTGAAGAACTCCAACTAAATTATGGCATTCCACAAGGAGATAGCTTATCGCCAACCTTATTTTGCATATATATGAACGACTTTCTAATTGAACTTAATAAAAATATTAGCGCATTCGATCCAGCAAAAATAACGAATATAAATTTAGCTGCTCTTATATATGCCGATGATATATTGTTACTCAGCGAATCACAAGTTGGTATTGTCGAACAGATTAAATTTCTCCATAAATTTTGTGAAAACAACAGCTTAAAAATAAATTATAATAAAACTAAAATAATGATATTTAATGGAAAAAATAAATATGAAAAGCTAATTTTAGATGATGGGAATATGTTCCCAATTGATGTGGTAGATGTATATAGATATTTAGGTGTTTCGATTGCAAGAAATGATAGAATGCATATCGAAGAATTAACGAAAAGAGGAAGAGCATCTTCATATGTAACTGCCAAAACTTTGAAAGAATTTAACACAGATGATGGTAGAATTTTAACGGAAGCACTAGAAATGCTAACTATTTCGAGAATGAGATACGGCAGTGAAATTTTTTTTGATAGAAATATAAACGACTTAAATCGTGTGATTATGCAATTTTACAAAAGATATTACCACTTACGCATAACAACACCTAATTACTGTATTATCGGTGATTTGGTGTGAAACCAATAGAATATTATTTTTATAAATCAGCTTTGAACTACTTTCTTAAACTAAATGTGAGCGATGATAAGAGATTAATCACACGATTATTCAGAACCATCAATAAAAATACAAACAAAAAATCATTTCGTAATACATGGTGTAGCAGAATAGATAAGTTAGTTCATAAAATTGACCTAAAAAATATACAGAGCAT
>CAJQUW010006110.1:205000-210000 GCA_907163375.1 Prostheceraeus crozeri | reverse complement strand
GTGATTGAGTGAGTGAGTGAGTGAGTGAGTGAGAGAGTTTGAGAGTGAGAGAGTGAGTGAGTGAGTGAGAGAGTGAGTGAGTGATTGAGTGAGTGACAGAGTGAGAGAGTGAGTGAGTGAGTGATTAAGAGTGAGTGATTGAGTAAGTGAGTGAGAGAGTGAGTGATTGAGTGAGTGAGTGAGTGAGTGAGAGAGTGTGAGAGTGAGAGAGTGAGTGAGTGAGTGCGAGATCGTGCATTTTGGTTGCACGAAGTTGCCAGTGTACGAACTGGTTAAGTATTACAAAGAAAATGTATACAAACGCAAATACACATGTACCGACTGTGTGAAGAAGATCCACGAAAGTGAATTTACGATAATTAAAGAAAATATCAAAGTTTATGACGGCAACAAACAATTATTAGAAGAGTACAAGAAACGCAACAGTTTAAAAGACAAAGAAGCAACAGAATTGAAGCAGTCACTTCACCAAGCGATTCTGACGAAAGATGAGATGAACGATGAACTCCAAGGAAACAAAGAAGAAATGAAGATCTTACAGAGGAAAAATGATGACCTACTGCTAATATTGGCGAGCTACGAGTCTCAACTAAGCGATTACGAAGAAAGGGAGAAGAACAGAAACGGAAACAATGTCGAAGAGAAAAACCGAATCAAGAATAAAGAAACTGAAGACAACAACAAAGATGACCTCAGAAAATTGATTGAAAGTCAGCGGGAGAATACTCAAAGTGAACTGGCCATTATGAAGCACCTCATTGACGAGTTCAAGGATGCGGTCAACGACAAACTAAGCAGACATCCAACGTCCTTACAACTACCACCACCACCACCACTACAACAGCAAACGAGACCTTACTATCGAAACGAGAATCGACCCAATAGGCCCAATTACTACAGACGACCACCCCCTGTTTGTCATTCATGCGGGAAAAGAGGGCACATTGCTCGTAACTGTTACTCAAGGCCAAGATGGTATACCAATCCGGGAAACAATTTTCAGCAGCAGCATAACTACAGACAGCCTTACCAACAACGATACCAACCACATCAGCAACAGTATCACTTTCAACCAATGAATCATCAGCAAATGTATCCGCAAGTGTCTCAAGGACCATTCCCTCAGAATATGAACGTCAGTGCTCAACAGCAGCAGTACTTTTAACAAAAGTGAAAGAGGAGAGGAGACAATAACATCTGAGACAAAAAGTGAGAATGAAATTCAAATTATAAAATTATTTTATGCTAACATCAATGGCTTAAATATTAATAAATTAAAGGACCCCAACATGACTACAGATGCATTTGACTCCGATATAATATGTTTTACTGAAACACACTTGACTGAATATAATAAATTGCCAATTAACCAATATAATATCATAGAAACTACTAGTGAATCTAAAAATAATTTAGGACGTAAAATTAAAGGAATTAACCTGTACCATAAAAACGAAAATTTTGTCATAGAGAAGTTGGTATCTGAAAATGGAGATTTAATAATAATAGAATTGAAAAGTAAGCAATGGAAAGAAATAAAGAAGATACATATAATTATCTGTTATAGAGAAAGCAGGGAATCAAAATATGCCGATAACGACTACCTTGAAAAAATAAAAAACTACATAGAAAAATTCAAAATGAAACATGTGATCATGATTGGAGATTTGAATAGTCGAATTGGAAAGTTGAACGATAACAAACACTTAAACCTCCCGCCGAGAAAGTCTGATGATATAATAATAAATAAACAAGGAAGAGAGCTTTTAAATTTCTGTAATGAAACCTCGCTTATAATAGCGAATGGAAGATATGAAAGTGGTGATTACACATTTTGCAGGCTTCAAAACGGCAAGATCTATAAGTCAGTTATCGACTATTTGTTACTTTCTGATTCTATGCTGAATCATTTGGAAGCATTCAAAATAATGGAGCCAAAATTATACACTGACCACAGACCAATAAAAATTCATCTGAACATACCTCTAAAAGCAAGCTCTAAAATATCTAATATTAAAGATAGAATACAAGCAAACTATGATAAACGCATTGTTCCCTTCAAATGGACAATGAAGTATGACGTAGAAAAATATCATCAGACCATTTCGGATAAGAGTTCAAAATTATTAGAAGAAATGAATAATACAAAACTAAATAAATTAGAAATTTATAATAAACTAGTTGAAGTCAATATTAAATCATTACATGCTACCACGAATACTAATAGGCAAGTCATCTATTCTGACGACACGCGATATTTTAGAAGAACGCATAAACAAAATACTAAAATGTATAAGGCCGACAAATCTGAACAAAATCTAAGTCTACTCCTACAATCCAAAAGAGACCTTAACAAAAGCATAAAAAAAGAAAAAAGACAGTTACAGAACTCAAAACTGAAGGAGCTGCAAAATGCTAGAGCAAATAACGACAGTAGAAGCTATTGGAATATACTTAAAACAAACAGACCTAATAAACACAATAAACATAAAACCTCATTGAATGCTGATATATTTAAAGAAGCAATTCAGAAGCGAGATAATGAAAATAAAAATATAATACATAATCGTAACTCAGATACCACAGTGAGTCAAATGCATCCTTGTAACAATGATGATACCTTAAATCTAAATATCACAATAGCAGAAGTTGAAAACGCGATTAAATACTCAAAAAACTCCAAATCTAGTGGCCCAGATGAAATTGTATATGAAATGCTAAAGAATGACGCAAATCAAACACAAATTCTACATACTTTGTTTAATCAAATTATGCATGACCAAAATATTCCTTGGCAAGCCAGCTGGATAACCCCCATTTTTAAGAAAAGAGAACGAAATGATGCTGACTCTTATAGGTTTCTTAACTTATCTTCATGCATCGAAAAACTGCTGACACGAATTTTTAATGATAGATTAAGTAGTTGGATTGAAAAGTATGAGTTATTGCATGAATCACAAACAGGTTTTCGAAAAGGACATTCTACGATTGATAATATCTGGTTGCTAAAAGAAAGCATACAAATATACAAAAATAATAAGAGGCCACTGTATACATGTTTTGTTGATCTATCTAAAGCTTTCGATTCCATTCCAAAAAGCAGACTGCTTGATAAGTTGAAAATTATTCTGCCATTTGGTAATTATCTGACAGTAATGGAAAACATTATAAAAGGCAAAACCTACAAAATTTTATTCAACGGAAAAGAGAGCGAAGAATTTCAGATAAAATATGGCATTCCTCAAGGAGATAGTTTATCACCAACCCTATTTTGTATATACATAAATGACTTTTTGAAAGAACTATATCAAAATCTTGATGAATTCGATCCAGTACAAATAGCTGATTCACAAATAGCGTCACTTATATATGCAGATGATGTTTTATTACTGAGTGAGACGCAGACTGGAATTATCAAACAAATAAAATGTTTCCATGACTTCTGCAAACTAAATAGCTTGAAAATAAACTACAATAAAACTAAAATAATGATATTTGGGGAAAGACAGAGATATGACAAATTAATTATAGAAGATAATGACATATCTCCAATTGAAGTTGTAGATGAATATAAATACTTGCGTTATTGGATTACTAAAAATGATAGGAAACACATCGAAGAGTTAACCAAGAAAGGAAGAGCATCCTCATATGTAACTGCCAAAACCCTGAAAGAATTCAATACAGTTGACGGTGGGATAATTGCAGAAACATTTGAAATGTTGACATTGTCAAAAATGAGATATGGCAGCGAACTGTTGTTTGACAAAAATTTAGCTGACTTAAATCGTGTCATTCTACAGTTTTATAAAAAGTATTATCATTTAAGAATGACCACTGCTAATTATTGCATTTTTGGTGAATTTGGAGCAAAACCGATGGAATTTTATTGTTATAAATCTGCCATGAATTATTTTCTAAAACTGAATAATAATAATGATAAAAGATTAGTAGCGCGAATCTTTAAAAACATTAAGTGCAACGTAGAGAATAAAGTGTATCGAAGTTCATGGTATGTTAGAATATCTAAACTGTTTGATAAAGTCAATTGCTCAGAGATAAAAAGTTTCGAATGCACTGGAAAGTCTAAGAAATTAATTGCTAACGCGCTAATTGAATTCTTCAGGAAAGATTGGATCGACAGTGCCAAGCATAGTAATAAAGGATTGATGTATTTACAGCTTTGTAGATTTCAATGTGAATTAAAACCTTATTTGATGGATAGCGGAGATAAAATTAGAATTAATAACATTGTCAAACTAAGAACTGGAAATCACACACTAGCAGCAGAAGTAGGTACTTATCAAAATCGTAATACATATAGAGATTGTGTCTGCAAATTATGTGACCAAGAAGAAAATGAAGATATCTATCATTTTATTGTTGCATGTCCAGCTTACAACATTGAAAGAAGTGCTTTAATACCGCATCTGAAAGATGCTTCTCGATCATACTTTTATGAATTTATGAATTCTTTGACCATTGGGCATGTCAGACCAATAGACGAGTACATCGAAAAGGCAATGAATATCAGAAGTCATAGATAGCGGATTGTAGACTGTTCAATCTACATTTAAGAAGTACTTTGCATGTCTGACCATGGATATCCATGGATCGACCTGTCACAACAGCTAGATTGTCGAAAGAACAATGACGTCTGAAATCATAGACAGCGGAATGTGGACTAACTGTACATGTTATAAATAGGAAGCTCTACACATGATATCATGATAGACTTATCGAATCGATATCTAGACAAACGGAAACTAATTGTAGCTGAAACAATAGATATTTGGCAAAGAACGCAATGAGATTGTTAAGGCAATAAATACTGACTGACTAGAAAACAGTGAATAGGAACAATACATTGCGTAGCTGACAGTTAATGATGAAGATTAATCACTTTCATAGACACTAGAGCGGAGAAATTTCCTTGTCACTTGCTGAAAGTCTAAATCGGAGGTCGGTGACACAACTCGCTTTGCTGCATATTATTTAAT
>CAJQUW010006110.1:170000-175000 GCA_907163375.1 Prostheceraeus crozeri | reverse complement strand
CACCAGCAGCAGTACGTTTGATGCTGAGAAAGGAGAGGAGACAGAAAGATCACGGTATGACAATGATGACCACAATAGTAAGGATTTTGATCTCAAAATATTTTATGTAAATGTTAATGGGCTGACTAAATTTAAATTGGAAAACTCAGATATCATTGATGATGCTCAAAACGCAGATATTATTTGTTTGACAGAAACCCATTTGAATTATGAAAATGAACCCATTTCAATAAATAATTATGAAGGTTATCATACATGTGGTAAACGTAGTAACTCATTGGGTAGAAATGTCAAAGGAGTATCTGCATTTTTTAAAGAAGAAATCAGCAATTTAAACGTGACTAAACTAGTCTCTGAAAACGGTAATATCGTGATAATGAAACTTTGTCATACCGATTGGAAAGTAATTAAAGAAATGTTTTTAATATTATGTTATAGAGATAATCGTGAATCTAGATATGCAGAGAGAAATTTTCTAGATAAAATCAAAAATTACATTTCTATTTACAAAATGAAAAATGTTGTTATGATTGGTGACATGAACGGAAGAATAGGTTTAATGAATGACAATGAACATCTGGATATACCATCTAGAAATTCGGATGATAAACTCATCAATAAATATGGAAAAGAACTAATTGAATTTTGTAACGATACTTCCCTTATAATCACTAATGGTCGATTTGAAGAAGGGAAAAGTACATTTTATAAAAGAAATAAGGATAGCAACTGCACATCTGTAATTGACTACTTATTGATATCAGAAACCATGCTGAAATATCTGAAGGCCTTTGAAATAATGGAACCAAAACTGTATACTGATCATACGCCGATGACAATTCAATTCAAGATAGATTTAAAAACAAAAATTAATAAAATGCGACCAAATGTTCAGAAAAAAAGGGATAAAAAAATTGTGCCATTTAAGTGGACTAACGAAGATGAAGAGAATTTTAAATTTCATGCATTTCAAAATAATTGCGATAAACTAAGAAATGATATTCAATGTGGAAATATGCAACAAAAAGAAATTTACGATCAGTTTCTAAAATACACACATGACGCTTCTAAAACAGTAAATAAAATAAAATCAAGAGCAATTTACAGTATAGAAACCAGGAAAATTAGACAAGAATATAAAGCGTCGGTTGAAAAGTGGAAACTAAATGAAACAGATGAAAATCTAGCCCTTCTTCTAGAATCAAAGAAGACATTAAACAAAAAAATCAAAAGAGAAAGGCAAAAATTGCAATCGAAAAAACTGAATGATCTTAAAGATGCCAAAAATAGCAATAATTATAAAATGTATTGGCAACTGATAAATGGTAGAAAATATCATTCCAAAATAAAAGCCAAAACTTCACTATGTGCAGATGATTTTAAAAAAGAAATTGAAAATAAAGACAAAACTTTAACTAAATCAAATTTGGAATTATGCAAGACAATCGATTTTTCAAGCTTAAATGAACTGAATGTAAACACATATGTAACTCTTAATGGGAAGATACAGGAAAAAGAAATCACTGAATCTTTGATGATGATGAATAATTCTAAATCTAGCGGACCTGACAAAGTTGTATATGAAATATTAAAGAAAAATATTGAATGTACTTTAAAAGTTCTTGAACATTTGTTTAATAAAATAGTAGAGGACCAAAAAACTCCATGGAATATAAGCTGGACGACACCTATCTTCAAAAATGGAGATAAGAATGATGTTAATTCATATAGATTGATAAATTTATCCTCATGCCTTGAAAAACTTTTAACGAAAATTTTTAACAACCGTTTAAATGATTGGATTGACAGGCATGATTTACTTCATTCAGCTCAGATTGGTTTCAGGAAAGACAACTCCACAGTCGACAGTGTTTGGATTTTGAAAGAAATAATGCAAATAAGTAAGAATGCTAAAAAGCCACTGTATCTTTGTTTTATTGATCTTTCAAAGGCCTTCGATAGCATACCAAAGAATATGCTGATTTCAAAATTAAGAAAAATTTTACCTCAAGGAATGTTCATTAATCTACTAGAAAATATACTCAATTGTAAAACATATAAGATTCTATATAATGGAGTAGAAAGCAACATTTTTAATTTACAAAATGGTATTCCTCAGGGCGACAGTCTATCACCGACCCTATTTTGCTTATATATGAATGACTTGCTACTAAACCTAGATGAGAACATATTGAAGATTGATCCTATAAAAGTTGGAAATTTGAAAATTGCTTCTTTAATCTATGCTGATGATATATTGCTAATGAGCGCTTCGAAACAGGGACTAATTCAACAAATCAAAATCACCCAAAACTACTGCCATGAAAACTGCTTAAGCATTAATTATGATAAAACAAAAGTTATGATTATCAATGAAAAGCATGAATATAAACAAGTAAATGTAGAATTAAATGGAAAAATATCATCAATTGAAATAGTGGATGAGTATAAATATCTTGGTGTAATTATATCCAAAAATGATAAAAGACATATTTCAAAATTATCAGAGCGAGGTAAAATTTCAGCATGTATAACAGGAAAAACAATGAAAGAATTTGGTTACGTAGACGGTGAAATATTGCGAAATTCGTTTGAAATGCTAACTCTTTCCAAAATGAAATACGGTGCTGAATTATGCTTTGATAAAAATCTGAAGGATTTAAATAAAATACAAATACAATTCTTCAAAAAATTCTATCGTTTAAAAAAAACAACACCAAATTATTGTATCATTGGAGAATTTGGAATCAGACCTGTAGAATACCATTTTTTTAAAGCTGCGATAAACTACTGGCTAAAATTGACTAAATTAAATGATAAACAACTGATTAAGCAAATATTCAACAGTGTTTATGTAAACATAGAAAGTCCAAATTTTAATAAATCTTGGATATCACGGATAATCAAATTAATGAGAAAACTCAACATTGATTACTTATGCAACCCTCATGATATTGACGAAAATATAAATTACAAGTCCAAAGTAAATAATCGCTTAATTGAATATTTCAGACAACAATGGATTGAGAGTGCTAAAAATAGTCATAAAGGATTGAAATATTTAGAACTATGCCGGTTTGAATGTAATCTAAAAACGTATCTGAATTTAACAAATGACAATAAAGTAGTTCTTCCAATTTTGAAAATAAGAACTGGCAACCACACACTATTTACTGAAATCGGTAGATATAATGACAGAAGATCATACAATGAATGTATGTGTCAAAATTGTGACAGTGATGATATCGAAGATTTGGTGCACTTTGTCTTGCATTGTTCAAAATACATTGATATAAGAAACAATTTCATTCCCTTCTTTAAAGCTGATAATAGAACAGATTTCTATGATGCGATGAACAGGCTGAATCTAAAACAGATGAAAATGCTCGCAAGATATATCGAGGAAGCAAATTCAATCAGAAACTCGGATTAATGAGATATCTATGCATCCTTTATGCATTGATTACTATAGATAATTAATTGACAGCCGTGAATTTATTATAACAATAGCCATAGAAATTGAAAAACCAATGGATGGATTCATTGAATCTAGTACATTGGATGTCATCTCTGAGATTTGCATGTCATCGTACTATAGATCTCTATGGCACACTCGATCATGAATAACAGCTTGCCATATATTGAATGGAATGAAAAACAAACATCTATCTCTATGTTAAACTGCAAATATGAGATTGCATTGTGTTATAGATAAAGCTGACAAGCTATTCCTCCCACGGTGCCATTCTACATGATCTAAAACCGTTATGCACAATATCGTCTGAAACTAGGCAAGAAACCATGCTGAAACATGGACCAATAAGATACTGGCTAACAATCACCAGCGATAGCTATGCACACATGCCTTACAAGTTGCATCAAATCGATAATTAGACAATAGAGAGTGAGATCTGTTTACTGCAACAGACACGTCTCCTCTGTAGCTGTTAATTCACTCTTGCACTATACCGAGTCATTGAAGGTCCGGAAAATTTATACGTCCTACATATACACATATTGAAGACAAATTTTTCACTTATACATTACAGGTGAGTCTTGCAAGCCATTTGATTGCATTACTTGTTGCTTAAATCTTTATAAATTGTTGCTTCTTTGTCATTATATGTTTTCGGACCTTCGAATATGACTCGTAAAATAACATAAGGATTTGAGTGTGAAAGTGTGTGTGGCTGTCAATTTAATAAAATTGATAACATTAAAAATATGAAACCGACTCAACATTAATCTTTGAATCTTATGTGCATGATTACCTTGGAAACATATGTAATGTTTGTTTATAATCAAGTTTTGAGTAAATGAATGCGAATGAAAATGAATTAAATGTTAATTTTTTTACACAATACATTCCAGCCTTAACATTTTGATGCAAATTAGCTGAAGCCCATGTGTTGAACAGATAAGTCTCCTCTCCTATCAAAGATCAAACTATTTGATAGTATTTATTGGTGGATATCGAACGTTCTTCATCCCATCCCTTCATTTTATCATTTTACCATTTCATATTGTAATCACATCACACCCACAACATTTCATCTTTTCATAAATCATTCATGTATGTTTTGCCAAGATGATGGCTAATAAACGTTCTTGAGTTCTTGAGTTCTTGAGTTCTTGAGTGAGTGAGTGAGGGAGAGAGTGTGAGAGAGAGTGCGAGAGATTGAGGGAGAGAGTAAGAGAGAGTGAGAGAGAGTGAGACAGAGTGTGAGAGAGAGTGAGAAAGAGTGTGAGAGAGAGAGAGAGAGTGAGAGAGAGAGAGAGAGTGAGAGTGAAAGAGATAGAGTGAGAGAGATAGAGAGTGCGAGAGTTAATGTGATTGAGTGAGTGAGTGAGAGAGAGTGAGTGAGTGAGTGAGTGAGAGAGATAGAGAGTGAGTGATTGAGTGAGTGAGTGAGTGAGTGCGTGACAGAGTGAGACAGTGAGAGAGTGAAAGAGTGAGAGAGTGTGAGAGAGAGTGAGGGAGTGTGAGAGAGTGTGAGAGA